>JAJKFI010000012.1:2405828-2428658 GCA_029204185.1 Lerista edwardsae
GGGGGGCTAAAGCACCCGCGTGCCGAGTTTGGCGCGAATCGGTCCAGGCGTTGCGGAGCCTATGTGGAACAAACATACACACACACACACACACACACACACACACATACATACATACATACATACATACGCTCTTCTTTATATATATAGATTGTACATATGTTAGCTCCCCCCCCCCCAAGCACCCACATTAGTGGGTGAAAAACAGGATAAAAATATTATAAATACAGCATCAGCATGTTTCAACAGTTTGGTTTTGGAGCTTTATAAAAACAACAAGCTCCGAACACTTTGGAAGCACATTTCAAAATCTGCTTACAAATCCACCTACGCTAGTGATTCCCAAACCTTTTCTCTTGGCGGCTCCCTTGACCTGCTGGGCCACTGGCTGCAGCTCCCCATTAGGTCTACAATCCTATACATTGTACTGGGTGGTAGGCTGTTCATTAGGAGTCCGGGGGTCCCCTGGTTGGTTTCCGCAGCTTCCCAGGGAGCCACAGCTCACAGTTTGGGAACCACTGACTTACGCTATTAACCAGTCAGAACAACAGAAAACATAGGCCACTTAACAATGGTGCCACTATTAACTCATTTTTATGTCTAGGTTTTGGCGTTCTTTTCATAATAATAGCCAAATGGATTGCGACTTGAACTAGGTGTCACCTTATCAATAAAGAAGCCATCTGGCTATAGAAAACAACAGAGAAAGCTATTAAAATTGATTTATTCCATGATGCCACCAGGCTTTAAAAAACAACAACCAAAAACACCTCTGTTTCCATTCAATAAAAGCAGGGCTCTTCACAAAGCAGCTGCCACTGACAGATAAAATCCAGGCTAAATATAACCCCACCACTTTTTATTTAATTAAATATATTTATTTAATTTCTATCTCGCCTTTCTGCCCCACGGGCACCCAATATACCCACCACTTTTTATTTAATTTAAAACAAATGAAGGTCTTTGAGCCTTAGAAACACCCTTTTGCTATGTGTATGCACTCTATATATACACACACAAACAGCTCACAAATATAAAACTGGTATGCAAGTACAAATAGAACTAAGTTATTATTTAAATGTATTATTTTTGCACTGGGGGATCCCAAGAATGGCTGAAGGCCTAAGGAAATGCAATTCTAATACAATGACAATCACCAAGGTTACAAAAGAAGCTGTCTGCAGCACTTGGCACATTTTTTTGAATGTGCTGATATGGCAGACACTTGCAAGCTGAACATCAGCTGTCCCATTTGCAGCTAATCTGAATGTATAACCAGGATTCACATGAGGAAAGGGAAGAGGAGAGGAATCATAATGTAAAACCAGAAACAACCAACCAAGAGTAGTGGCGGTCAACCATTTTTGCCAAGTGTCCTACCAACTAGCTCTGCCCCTTTTTTGCCTGGCATTGGTTATCTCATACATAGTGATAGTCAATTTGGAACCAGGCTGCAGTGTGAGACCCCTTGTCGCTGTTCTCATAGGTATCTCATAGGTATACATAGTGATAGTCAATTTGGAACCAGGCTGCAGTGTGAGACCCCTTGTCGCTGTTCTCATAGGTATTTCATCTCTGCCATGAGCTACCTTACACTTTCCTACTGGGTCTTATTGTTGCGGACCATGTAATATTTGGAAAATCCAGAACTCTGGTGACAAACCCCAAGCCAGTCCTATGCCACCTCAGCCTCTCCCCTGATTTTTTTTATTAAAGAGCTATATGAAAGATCGCCAGATCTCAGGATTAGAAAGAAAGCTTAATGAGAGCCGTTTAAAATCAAAGGAGGTTGCAACATAATTGACAGTCGAGCCTTCTACGCTTACTGTACATCTAGCCTTACATCTGTACTTACTGTACATCTACACAGATCCAAGCCAATTAGGGCAGTGGTATTCAAACGTTTTAGACCAGGACCCACTTTTAGAATGGCACTTATGTCGTGACCCACCAGTAGTGATGTAATTCATCTGAAAGCAAAGTCATGGCAGGAAGTGACATCACCAAGCAGGAAGTGCTGTCATTGTAACATAATTAAATGACACTCCTGAAATGCAAATTGGCATACTTGGACTGCAGCAATTATACAACCATGAAACATCTCTGACAGAAAACAAGATTAGGACAAAATATTATGTAAAAGCACTGAAATAAAAAGAATTTTAAAAAACCTCACTTGAAAATTTAAACTGTTAACACTCACAAAAGGAATATAGCAAGTCTGCAGTTTCCAAGATGGCTGTTCTCAGTTTTCCGTGACCCGCCTGACAACAGGTCATGACCTACCAAGTGAGTCCCAACCCACAGTTTGAATAACACTGAACTAGGGCTTTAAAAACTACAACCAAAAGTTTCAGTTGAGCCCAAGAATTTAACATGTAGCTACTGCAGTTTCTTGAAAAGCCATAAAGGGCTCTTATAAGAGCCTTATTTATTTATATCCTACCTTTCTCTCCAAGTACAGTAAATGGAGGGCAAAAAGTGGCATACAATATATAGAGAAAAAGAACACATAAAACGCAAACACAGGAATGGAATACAAGTGCAAGAATCCTTTTTAAAAGTCATACAAATAGTGCAATGAAAAACATTAACACCAAATACAGAGTACAACCACAAGAGTTCCAGCTCTATCCTCATACCACTCTTTCATCAGAGTTGGACTTCCCCACTTCCACTGACAAACATGAGGGCTATTTTGCACATTGCAAAAGGCAAAACCAGTTCACTGCTAAATGTACAGTCAAAAGGAAGCTGCAGCCAATCTCAATCAATTCTTGAGAAGTATGGCTGCACGATGTATGAGTTTGCAAACACATCATTGCTGCATTCAGACATGACATGTTTTAGCATTTCTCAACCAGCAGAACATGCGGTGGTGTCCGATGGTATGCGTGGAATCCCCAGACCCCTCCCTAACCTGGCAGCAAAACCAGCAATGCAACGCAACAAGCAGCATTTATATTAGGAGGCTCGGCTCAGTGGGTAGAGCTCCAGCATGTGCTTTTGGCACACTCGAAAAAGCCCTCCCGTCCACCTGGAGCCTCTTACCAATATTTGTCACCTCTGGCCTTCCAATCCAAAAGTAACCGATGATCATGTCATCACCAGTTACTTTGAGTAGTACTTCTAATAGGTGGACCAGTGAAGTGTTGGGGGACACATGTTGAGAAACGCTGTTACAGATGCATATGACTGGTTTAAGTGTAATGTGTGAAATGGCCCCCAAACTCAAGGGACAACTAAGTGAAGTGAAGAATCAAGCGAGTCAGGTAGGACAATAAAGAAGGGAATGGCCTCTCTCCTATGAACCAGCCAAAACTGAGGGCAAGAGTAAATATTTGTTCTCAGAATTACAGTTAAATGAACATGTTAAAAAAATCTAAGTTGTGCTTTCTTAGTGCTCTGTTTAAGCAAATAATTTATAGACCCTGCTTTTGGTCCTGGACCATAACTGAGCATTGTTTTGCTCAGATCACTAGGAATAATGTACAACTTCACTTTCTTCCTCTGGCATTCTTAGCATGTCTTGACCCCAGTGGTGGCTCAAAAGCAGTGCAAGAGCCTCCCATTAAGGATGGGGTAACTGCTACCTATTTCCATTCCACTCATGTTTGAACTACTAGCTCCTGGCAGAATGCAAGTGGGACAGTATAGGAGAAACACACCATCCCCAATTCCTTGGCTCCAGGGCAACATAAAACACCACCTTGCCCTCCTTCATGGCGGATTTTCTCATTTGGCATTTTTAGCTTTCAAACCCTGGAAAACATGTTAGAAAACAGTTTCGTATTCTAAACAAAATATTGTTGAAATATGGAAGCTGTAACTGAAACTGACCAAAAATAGTAATAAAGTTTTAGATTCTTAGCTTTGCAAAACCTTAAGATTGCAGAAATTTGTACTAAATGTACACAGGGTGCTACCACCCATAAGAGGTTTTAAAACCTTTTTTAAAGAGGACTAAAGAGGACAAAACATTTTATTTACAGCTGAAGCAACATTTCCCAAGACAAACAGGATGTTCACCTCCCTTTTGAAGCATACCCTGTGTTTTTGTTAGGAAGCCCCAAAGAATTTTCTCCTACAATTACATTTGCCAATGCAAAGTACAATATTATAAGCCAAAAAATAAAACTGCTTCACTGTTTGACTACACACTGTTCTGTTTTTTAATTTCTCATCTGTGAAGTAGTTTGTTTCTTCCTCTTGGAAAAGCAAAAAGGGGAAGAAATTTCTTCACAGCCAAATGGCGCCTTATAAAAACGCAATGGCAAAAAGGAATAAATAAATAAGACAAACGGAACACTTTTCATTCATGCTACTTCCAGGAACAATTACATTTTCAGAGCCAAAAGGGCATTTGTCAGAGAGAATGGTTTGAGAGTGAGTTCTCAGTGAATTTGTAAGGAGTTTTTCTCTTGTTACCTTGGTGACGGCTACCTTGGCACCCTTGTTGATAAGCTGCACAACATTATCCACTTGCCCTTTGTATGCAGCTATGAGAAGGCGTTCTGAAAGCACAGCGACCACATCCTGCTGGCTCATGAATTAGAAGAGAATGGCTCTCAGGACAAGCTGTGGACAAGCTCCTTTAAGTCCAAAACAAAAGCGCCACATCAGTCCAACTGCAGTGCACAGAGGGACTCCAGTTTGGTGGAAGGCTGGATCTGTTGCTATGCCATCTTTTGCATCTAAGAAAAAAGAAACACACACACACACACCATCAGTTACCGCCTGGGAACGAAACAATACCGCTGCAAAGCACTCCTCAAAAATCATTGGAAAAGCAAGCAGGAATGGCAAGGAGTACCTGAGAATTGCAAAGGTGGGATTGTTGGACATCTACTTGCACCACAGGGAACCTGGAGAAGATATACTTTTTGGGGGTAGATTCTTCTGCTATCCATGTATTTAACAATCAATTGAAGTACATGATTGGAACAGATTTCTAACTCCACACCACCGCAAATGTGTAAGGCATGAAGGGAAATGCTGCACTGCTCGGCGACCATCCTCCTTTCTCCAGACTCTTCGGGATGCTCATTTGTAAGTCTGTTCTCCCTCCACAGCCTTTCCATTAGTGGACAGAAATGAGGCACCTCCTTCCCTTCTTGATCCACTCACTTTCAGAAAGTACAACCTCCAGTGAGCACACGTTTCCATCTACTGTATTATCCATGCCTACCTTCCTTCCAACAGCAATGTCATTCTTGCCAAGCATATCAGAAGCCTGACAGGCCATGCCCTCAACCAGCAAAGAGCAGTATGCATTCTTTAACTGCCTGAGCACATACTTCCAGAAAAGCAATTACAGGCATGCCCGGGTATCCATTCTGGAACCCACCGTGGATACCTGAAACTGCAGATACCTTTCTTAAGGTTGGGGAAAATGAGTGGTTTTGCTGCAAAAAGGTAAAGAAGGAGATTTGTTTAATGTTTCCCTAGCTTTTTAATAGGTGTTCCAGTATCCACAGTATCTGTGGATAGCTGAAATCATGCATACTGAATCAGTGGATATTGGGGCAAAAGTACAGTCCTTTGATGCTCGCTAACCAAGTACAGGTTAAGGTACAGATTATTACACTCTTCTCATTCATCCACACAGCATGTAGCAAAATGGATCACTTAATATTCCACGGAGAATAAAAACTTTGATCCTCAGACCCCAGATTACCATGTCTCCCCAAAATATCAGAAGGTTCATGAGGCAGGACTTACTTTAGCAGAAACCATGCTGATGCTCCTTCAGCAAGACTTGTTCTTCTATATGCTTTATAATGCTATCTTTAATTATGCTTTCCTGTTTGTTTTCCAACAGTAATCTCTGATAAGCCACTCAGGATCTTTCCAGCACAAGCCACTCAATGTCTTTTCAGGATCACCAGGTCTCCTCCCCGCTCTACTACTAGGCAAAAACAAAAAGGGAAAGGAAATACTGTTTCAGTAGCAATGGCAGGGGAAGAGGTGCGCCTGTATAGCCCTGTCCCCACTGCCTAGCCCCTAGCTTGATCAAAAAGAAGGTTCAATTTTTCAAAGAGACAAGATGTGGAAGGAGGATAAACCATCTCCATTCACAAACTCTTCCTCCTTATCTCATGTCTACTCCAGCTGCACATTTTCCATAAATAATCCGCTAATTTGCTTTAGCAAGGAAGCATTGCAACAATTCTCATCATGTACACTGCTTAGCCCTCTGACTAACACAACTTGCCTACCCCATCTTCAAAATGCAATACTGACCACCAAAAAAGGAAGCAAAACAAGTGTTTTAAGTCAGAGGTCTCCAAACCTTTCAGTAAGAGGGCTGCATAGATCTGGCACAGTGTCGAGGGCCAGAAAAATAAGGAACTGATATTTACATTTTAAATTTAAATTAATTCATTAGAGCTGCAACTAAAATGAATTAATCCATTTTATTCAGCTTATGAAAGCGCAAGAACTTTAATACAAAAACATGAGACTTTTCCGTTTTTTCACCTAAGTGTAAAGTCTAGGTTCCCCCAAGTGGATTCCGTACACACGAACAATCCCCAGGCACACAGGGCTACTGCCCCAGCCCTGCCATCCACCCTGAGCAAGCAGACCTGCTGGCAACTAAATAGATCGCTCTGCTGAAAAAAATGGATGGTCCAGGCTCTTCCAAGTGGGTTCCAAACAGAATCAGGGCGCAATCCTAAACTGAGTTAGGCTGGCGTAAACTAAGCCAGCAAAGTTTGGCCAGCACAAGGGGCACCGTAAACAAGGGACACCGTAAAGTATGTTTGAACCACTTGGAGCCAGAGAGGCCAGCACACAGATGTGAGCCATCCACTCTGACTCAGAGAGTGGTCCAAACACGCATTATGGTGGCCCTTGTGCTGGCCAAACTTTGCTGGCTTAGTTTATGCCGGCCTAACTCCAGTTTAGGATTGCGCTCTCAGAAACATACGCCACTCACCACCAAACGTAAACGGCAGAGGCAATGCAGCTTCCATATGCTGCCCGGTTCCTCCTCCTTCCCAGCAGGCTGCCTGTTGATGCAAGTCTCCTGTAAATTTCTATGGGTGCAATCCTAACCTGGAGTTAGGCCAGCCCAGTTAAGGCCAGCAAAGTTTGGCTGGCACAAGGGCCACTGTAAAGCACGTTTGGACCAACCTTGGGATTCAGGGAGGGTGGCCCACAGTTGTGCGCTGCTCTCTTTGAATCAGATAGTGACCCAAACATATGTTCCAAGGTGTGCCAGCCAAACTTTGTTGGCCTAACTCTAGGTTAAGATTGCACCCTGTAGGTGGTGCTTGCCCCATGTGGTTCTCGCAGAGCTCTGCAAGTCTTGCGAGAGCTCCGCAAGACTAGCATTTTCAAGGTTAGGCTTCTCTCTGGGCCAGATGTTTACTGCAGGCTAGAGGGTCCCCAAGGGCCGCATGAGGAGTCCTCATTGACCAGTTTCGGCCTGCAGGCTGTGGGCTGAAGACCCCTGATTTAAATGCTGTACTAAAACAAAGGTATGCTATTCCTCCCTTTCAGAGGCATTCTGCCAAGTTCTTTCTAACCGTTAGTTTGAGCTGTCACCACAGGAAAGCCACAGGATCAAAGTGAGCCAGAGGGAGGAACTACATATTTGGCAAATGCTCTGTCCAGTCAGGTTTAGTTCTGGTCCTGTGGCTCAGCTGGGGTGGGGGCTGGGAACAGGTTTACAACTGCAGATGGGAGCATTTCCTGTCAACGTTTCCTCTATTTTTGTTGTTGACTGCATGGAGCACTATGGTGGCCGTGTGGGCACAGCTGTTGACATCCGGAGCGCGCAAGACAGAAACAGATTTGGCAGCAAAATCGCTCTTCTGAACAGTCATTCGTGAGTACAAGATACACGCACTTATGAGAGCAGGCCAAAGAGAGAGGTAAACCAACAGCACGAATTAGTATTTGTCGCAATGAAGCAACACACTGCCAGAGAATGAAATCCAACAATATCCCTCAATGACTCATTCACTGCTGCATCCACAGTTGGAAAGGAAAACATTGTACAGTATCTCAAAGCAGCAAGCCTGAGTGGCTTATCAGAGAGAAGCTGAGCCAATTTTTGTTTTGGGAGCTTTCAATTATTCAATGTTAGTTCCGAGTTGAACTTTATTTAATAAGAGCCAATACAGTCAATCCTCATTATCTGCTAGGGTTAGGTTCCTGGAAATCCTCGTGGATAGTTGAATTCGCAGATAAGAAACCATTGATCCTATGGGATCAATGGAGTTAGGTGCAAGGGGTACCTTATCTGCCATCAAAATACAGCAGAGACCCTCAGGAAGCCAGCAGAGTACAGCAGGAAGTGCCAAAAGTTCTCTGAATGCTGCAGAGACCTTTCAGAGGCTGCAGGGACCTTCACAATGGCACCTGCAACCAGCATGGACCCCTTAAACAGGGCCGATGGATACTTCTGCTAGCCATTTTAAAGGGGTCAGTGCTGGTCGTAGGTGCCATTGTGAAGGTCCCTACAGCCTCTGAAAGGTCTCTGCATAGTGGACAATGAGGAAAGTAGCAATTCTGCCCCTTGCAGATAAGCAAGGTCGCATATAAAGAGGACTGACTGTATGTACTAAGAGCCCAGGGACAGGGCAGAGTGGAGAATTAGACCAGACCTGTGGTGCTGAGTGGGGATGAGTCCCTGATGAAAATCCTTCCTCCCCAAGCTACTACTAGTCATGGGGAGCAAGAAAATAAGCACTCAAGGGCAAAGAATGGCAACAGGCATGGGCAGAAAGTGCTGCCGCACCTGGCTAAAATAGCCACAGTGGTCATAGCTGCTAGGCTGCAGCAGTGTAATGGTGGTGGTGGCGGCGGCAACAGACCACCATGATCTGCCCTTCCAGCAAGCAGCTGCAGTTTCTCTTCCTCCTCCTTGCTTGTATGCTCAATTATGGAGAGGGAGGGAAGGAGGGAAACAAGATGGCAGGAAAGAGGAATGCCATATGAAAAAGGCATCTACCTGCTTGGTACACGTTAGTGGGACCTATATTGGAACTCTTCAAATGAAAGGTGGGGGAAGGCTATGTCTTGCTCTTTTGCCCCGTAACTCAAGAACGTTTCCCTTATGAGCAACTTTAACTAGACAAGAAGTCAACCACCATGCTGAAGGCCAGACTGGAGCTAAGGAGACTCGGGGCGCAATCCTAACCATGAGTTAGGCCGGTGCCGTAAAGCACATTCACAATTACTTATGAGCAGGCTAGACTGGTGCGAGGATGGCCTGCCTGCACTGGGTCCTGGCCAGCAAGGGGCGAGTTGTCGTCGGCCTATGGAGGCCGGCACATGAGCTCAGGCAGGGCAAGGAGGGTGGGCCTGTGGGCAGACTGGACCACAGCAGGGAGGTGGAACCAGGATCAGGAACTTAGGGCACATCCACGTACCCAAGCAGAGAAGTGTCAAATATGTTTAAAAGCAAAAACACAATATTGGTATTTATGCCTCACGCCTGACCGCAAATGGCTGGCAATGTTGAAAAATACAGAGCATGGTTCTAAGAGGGCAGTGATGGAATCTACCTGTGCTAACAACCGGAACGCAGGAAGTAGCTACCGGGACGCACGGTTGATTGGCAGTTCCTCCGCGCGTCCTCGCTTCCCCCGTGGTCTGCTGTCTGCCTGCCTGGCTGAAACCTAACACAGGCTGCTTGGATTTACGCCAGCGATTTCACTGGTTCAAATCCGAGTAGCCCCATAGAGTAACGTTCCCTTACTCAGAGTTGTGCCACAGCCGCCTCCTAACCGTGGCTGGATATTGCGCAGGCCAGTCGGCCTACCTATTCCGGCCCTCGTTAGGACTGGCCTGAGAGGTTCACATCCCGTGAAGTTAACTGGGTAAGTCTGTTATTCTCTCTCAGCCAACTCTGCCTCACAGGGCTATTTGGACAATAAAATGGAAGGGAAAAGCCATGTTGACTACTCTGAGCCCCTGGGAGGAAGGGTGAAATAAAAGGTTTATGATATTAATCATTATAGCAGTCTACTCTGTAACAGCAGCTTATTGGTCCACTGGAACCAACGTACTGTTAGTACGTCCACTAACGTAACTAACAGCAGTTAAGAATTAGAACAGAGATGAATGGGCTCCCTGCTCTGCATTAAGGATCCCTACCTCCAGCATTACATTTCTACAGTTGAGCCATGGCTGCATTCTTCAGAAATGTCCACCTACAATAGTCTACGTGCAGCACTACACAAAGAACTTTGTTCCGTTGTCCTCTTTACCATTTGCCAATCCAAGATTTTGGAGGCCTTTGAGCAAGATGCTCAGAAGTGGGTACCCCAAATCTACAAGCAACAGGATGCGCAGACTAAAAATTGTCTTGCATAGCTTCGAACCTCTTGCAGCGTCCTGTGTCACTGAATCTTGTGGACCCAGTAATACTCAATCTTACCACATTCTGGAACCATGTTTCTTTTCTTAGGCTCAGAATAGGCTTCAGTGCCAGTAAAAACACCAATAAGAACACACACACACACACACACACACACAGAGTGGAAGTTGGGGAACAAAGAAGCAATTCAAAACGTAGATGGACAATATTTAGCCTGGAAACAGTGGAGTTTTAACGATGGGGTACAGAAATGTGGACCAGCATAATAAAATGAGGGACAATGAAGGCAGTTTTGTTCAGGTAAAAGGTGAAACACTGGTTGTAGGAAACCAAGCAGTGCAAAGGATGCGCTCTAATATGTTAGAACTGGGACACACACTTAAGCATTCTCTCCGCTTGGCAGTGTTTAATAAATACCTTTTAATGTTAGAAAATGGCATGTGTAAGTAGGGGCAAAGGTCAGCATATGGAGTACACAAAACAATTGTGAATGTTCAGATCATTGCATTTATTTGAAAAAATAAATCACCTGCTAATTTCTGCAAAATAAATAAATAAATCACAACAGACTGAATAGGCAGCCATGCCAAGAAAACCATAAATATAGCTTTCTATTTGCCGCTTAATTTTTCAGTTTTGCTGCCAGTCTGACAAGGATTTCATTTGAAAAAGGACATTCTGTTTTAACAGCACGACATACTAAGCAATACCAGCCAGCCAATGCAGTAATTAAATTTGGTTTCTTTAAAAATAGAAATGCCACCATGCCCAAATTGTTCATTTAGCCTCTAAGGCAGTTTTTAAATTATTCACATTTCTAGAAAATGTGCAGAGCTATAGAGATATACTGTAATTCAAGCTATATAATGTGAAGCAATTTGTGATACTTTTTAAAAAAAACATTTTACAAGACACAGCACAGAATGACATTCTACAATTATTATTTTGAGCTGTTTACAGTTTTAATATGTTGGATAATCACTTATGCTGATTGACCAGCAAATTCCCCATTTACACTGGAAACAAACAGTACGAAAGATCACCTTATGAAGCGTTTAGTTGGTTAGTGTCTCATTGTTGGATCTTGTAAGGAAGTAGAAAAATGAACATGGGCGAGACGGTTAGATTGCCAGTGATTTATGCAGTCACTTCTAATACACTCACCAAAACACATACTTTTCCATGGGACACAAACATCAGCTACATGTAGTTAGAATATTACAACCATGTGCCACCTCCGCCCCAAGTTAAAGGGATGGTAGCTCAGGGGAGAGCCTTTTCTGTAGCAGCTCCACACATATGGAATTCCCTTCCAGAAGAACAGAACTACACACTTCCTCATGGCTTTTCGGAGAGGGCTCCCGCCCCTTCCGAATTGTGTTCTAAGGCCCAGGGAAGTCCCTCACAGCCTCGCCATCATGCAGTATGCCTCCAGAAAGCTGAAAAATGGCACTTCCTGTTTTTGGCTGAAAACTGGAAGTGCTGATTTTCAGAAGGCCTTCTGAGGATCATCAAGGTCAGAGGAATAAGAGTGTGACCCTGAATCAGACCTCAGTCTGTCAAGGGGCCGGAGGGTCACCCTGAGCCATGGGTCTCCACGGGCTGGATACAGGGTTCCCGTGGGCCATAGTTTGTAGACCCATGATTTAAGGCCTCATTTGTTCAGTCGTTGAACAAGTCAGCATCCTTAAACTTTACTTCACAAAAATTATGGTGAAGATAACACATGACTATTTGGGAACCTATTCTGAGACTTCCAGTCAGGACAGAAAATAAATATGAATAAAAATGCATCCGTTCTGAGGTTGAATCTATCTATGACCAACACAATGAAAGCAGCATTCCCCCCTTCTTTCTTACAACACTTGCTCAAACATGACCTTTAGAAAGACACCTCTACTTAGTTCATGGATAATATGCCAGGATGAATGGTCAAGTTCCTAATTTTAGCTCCAGAGAAAGCAAAATATAACAGTAAGGTGATGGGATGCTTTGTTCTCTTCCAAATTCTGCAGGATTTGCATGGCTCTATGGGCTAGAAAGGTAATGCCCAGTCACCTAAGCAGTTGGAGAAATAAAGAGAGAGAAAATGGCCTTATACGTTATACATACAGTTGCCTCTTGGTCCCTGGAGTGAAAATTATTACTAATGTTTCCCAACCCTGTAGCTGAAAAACGAAGACCCAAGTGCCCCACAAGTGCTGATCTATAACATCCCATGCAGTTCTCTTCCTTACAAGACATACTATAATTATTTTTATTTGATGATTCAGAAATTGCCTAGTCCTAGTCAAGCATCATGCCAATGACAGACAGGTATCAATGCAACAGTTGTCAAATGCTAAGTATGTCCTGACAACAACACCCACTGAAGCACACTGACATCAGCACAAGGACCAAATAAATCGAAGTATTTATATACCACTTTTCAACACAAAGTGTGGTGGTGGTGGTGGTGGTGGTGGTGGTGGTGGTGGTGGTGGTGATGATGATGAATGGCTCCCTGTCCCAAAAGGGCTCACAATCTAAAAATGCCAAACCTCTCCAATTCCAAACCTGTCCTGGCAAAGCAATGCTGGTACAGCCCTTTCCAGTTACACCCCCAGTATCACAGCCACCTACAGAGCACCATCCTGACACTCTGGCACTGGCGTGACGTCCAAGGATCCAATCACCATGTCTACCCAGCGCCATCATTAGCGGCCCGAGACTCCTTGCCTGCAGTAAACAGTAATTCAGTCACAGCATTTTCCTTTGGTGAGAACATTGGAAACGCTTCTCCTTTCCTTTTATCCCCCAGCTTTCTTCTTCCTCCCCACTGCTTTCAAAAGCCCTGGTTTTCCACCCTTGGATCCCCTGGGTAACCCTTCTCATTTTCTACATTATTCTCTCCTCCCTTCTTTTCATGCTTGCACTATCCTCTGCCACTTTCCTTTCTTTGTCTTCCCTTATACAGTTGATTATATTTAGGCCTAACCATGCGAATGGCTAAAATACACAGGCAGCCCAATACTGCGCTGTCTGGCTGCCAGAGCAAGCGGGGTAGCCAGGCAACTACCACGGCATCCCACAGCAGGCAGGCAGCAATGGAAGGCACCACAGGAGCAGGGGATGTTTGTCCCCTTTCTCCATGTAAGGGCACAGGTGGGCGAGTGATCTATTCACTTCTGCGCCAGCAATTTAACTGGCCCAAAGGCGAGGGCCTCCGTGAAGGGCTGCTCAGCTCTACACGGAGGTCGGGACAGGCAGCGAAGTTTGCCCCCAGATACCTGATCCCATGCTGATCTTTCTTCAGAACTGAGCCCTGGGGACCAGCCCTCCTTCCCAGCAAGGGTAATTGTAGTGAAGCTTTGGACAGGAGCAATTATTAGAGCACCATGACAACTAGCAATATTTTGACACGGGCCTAATCCTGTGGGCCTTATCGCCATCTGGGTGTCATAAATGTGCCATCAAGAACATTTATGGCACCCAGAGAGTAAGTACCTCTGGTGCTGGGGCCACGTCAGTCGATAGTGTGCCTCAGTGCAGGCGGTATGGCCAGCCGGCACTCCAACACGTTGGCCAGTGGTAAGGTCTGTAAGGGTGAGGATGAGGCCAGCCTTACGAGGTGCGACTGGAGCAGCCCCACTGCAGGGGCCAGGTAGTTCCCTGGGGGAAGGGGACAAATGTGGCTGCTCCGGCTCCCACAGGATGCAACAGTAGTCATTTTGATACTGCTGCTCCTCTGGGAGCTGGGCAGCTCAGGTCTGGGCTGTCAGACGGTTCATAAAAGGAAGATATCAGCTCTCTAGCAGTAACAGCAGCTTCTTTGCTCAACACCTTCCACTGCTCTTTGTTCTCTAGCAGTTCAGCTTCTAACAGGTCTTACAGAAACCTGTGGGGCAGAGACATACCAGGGCAAAACCGTGCCCATGGCACGCAACGTCGTGACGTCATGACACTTTTGCCGGAGCAGCAGCCAGGAGATGCTGCGCGCCTCCCCAGTTTGCAGAGCTGGGGGGGCGTGGCATCTCCTCACCGCTGCTTGAAGCCGCGTGCCTCTCCAGCTCTGTGAACCGGGGAAGCACGCGGCTTCTGGCCGCTGCTCTGGCACTTTTGCCAGGCTCAGGCGTCCTCTAGGGCATTGCGTGGGGGGGGGGTAAGGGCCATCGGCGCCCCCTAGAAAATGGCACCCATGGCTCTTGCCACCCCTTGCTACACCCTAAATATGCGCCTGCTGTGGGGACCTTATCTCCCTACATCAACCAAGCTACAGTTCTGGGAAATTCTGACCAAGCCCCCTTGCCTCTCTTCCTTGTACCCTTCCAGTTTATTACCTTGCATCCTGATAATCATAGTAACAATCAGAGCTGGGGTGAAAAATAGTAGCACAATATAACCTTTGTGTTCACCATAGTTGAAGCAGAGTCATATGAGCCACATTATATGCAAGTTAGTAAAATGCAAAAGTGGCACAAAGTTCAGCATTTCAAGTTTCATGATCTACATTCCGAATGGATGACCAATTATGGAAAGGTTGTCAGTGAAGGGACAGAAAAAGGAAGAACCCGGAAAACTTCTCAATGGTCCAGGGTGCCTGGTAGTTTAGTTTTTTTCTGCTCCTCCCTTAGCATCCCATTTTTTCCTCTCTCTTTAATGTAAGCATTTGTGCTCATTAAGGCGATTTCCTTCTACACAAAAGAGGGAAAGTAACTGGAGCAGGTGCAGGCCACCAGTCAGACTTTGCCGTTGAATCTCTGCCAACTATCTACAAACTACTTAGCATAAGAGGGGATAAACAGTCTGTTTTGTTTCCCCAGGAAAAGAAAAGGTCAATACAAGCAGAAGAAGCTTGTCTTTGTCAACTCAAGCAAGTTCACATTTCTGCCTTATTGCGGAGATCTGTAATGCATGTTTTTGCCAATAACAATGTACACCATTGACACTGTATGCATGATCACTAGGCTTTCCAGCTACAATGATACCTGATATGTACATCTCTCCATCCTAATAATTTTACAAACACCCTTGAACCACATTGTATAATCTCCAAGTACCTTACTGGCATTAGTACAATCCTGTGTATCTACTCAGAAGCAAGTTCTACTGAGTTCAGTGGAACTTACACCCTGGTAAGCGTGCCGCCAGATATTACTAATTGCACATGTAATACAATTAGTCAAGCGATTGCTGCAGAAAGTAGTGAATTGATTGTAGCCTCTCTTCCACACATTAAATATCAAAATTATTTTAAAAGATACAGAATGAGAGAACATGTTCATTGACCAAATCATACTATGATTTGAATGAACACTGAACCAATCCTGTTGGCTGGAAAAATACAGTACCTCTAAGTACTGTATTTTCTCCTTTATCCTCTTCAAATTCATAGAACAATACATACAGCAGTGCTACTTGAAAGTTTACAGTTCTAAGTTTACATTTCATAAGTTAAGCACTAGTGAAATAAGTTATTGTTGTTTATTTAATGGCCATTATTATTAATGGTTTACCGGGGGATCTAAAAGGTCTTCATTTTTAAATATACACATTAAATTCAACAAATATACAAACCCAGCATTTCATCAAGGTGAATCCCCACATTTCATTTGCTGCCGCAAGATTTGTGCTTTATTTGCATTTTAGGGAAGCCAAGAATACATACCTTGTATACAGAAGATCCCAGGTTCAATCCTTGACATCTCCAATTTGGGACTGGCTCCAGAGAGGAGCTACCAGCTTGTGTTAACAATAGGGAACTTGACGGACTAATAGTGTGACGAAGGTAGTGTAAGAGAATAATGTAATAGAAGGCAGTTTCCTAAGAACGCAACCCAATTTGTATTTACACTATGAGTATGTTTGACAATACAACAAACCTAGACTTTGCACAAATCCATAAAGCAATAAAAATATCTGATATGTGTACGATGTTTGAAATATTTGTGCAACTTTTAATGTTTAGTGGACCTAAAATCCTCTATCCCACTTCTATGAAACATTTTCCAGAGGCGCATAGATGCATGGCCTGACCAACCCTGAAGCCAATGTGATGTGCCTTGCATCAAGGTATTGGTGAATGCAAAGTGCCCTTCACCTTAAATCTGCTTTTCTCCAGGCCACCAGAGATGCAAGCACATTGATCCACTTCCGCTCACTAAACACAAGCGGAAATTGGATTATCCCCTTCCTGTGTTGTGTTCTTGCATGGGGTTTGTGTAAGATGAATTCCCTTTAAGCCCCATGTGAGGATGGAGCACATCCTTCTCCTTCCAGGACTGCTAGAAGAAGGCGGGGAGGGAGGGGGAGGCAAAGACTGCAGTACTCCAGATCACCTCACCCTGCCTGCTTGGTGCTTATGAAGCACCAAACTGGCAGGATAGGCAATTTGGAGCCCACCCCTTTTATATACTTACCAGGAATACAGGCTGCAGCCTGCCTAGTCCACTCCTGTTGGATATGAGCAGAAAAAGTACAGGCTAGGAATCCAGACATGCATTCATTTCCATGGACCAGGCAGGCTGCAGATCATGCTCCCAGTAAATGCTCCACGCACACAAACTCTCCACAACCATGGGGGGGTATGCCCAGAAGTGACATGGGGGATTGAGACAACACAAGGGCATGCTGTCTCGGGCACCAGGAGATAGGCCACTCCTGCACAGATACAGGAACTGTTTATACATCATAGGCATACATTCACCCATAAAATTGTAAAATCCAGCATGTTCTGCTGGTGTGTTTTGTAGCATTCATAAAACTAATGAGAATTATTCAGGGCAATCTTTAATTTGCCAGTGAAATGCACCATTATCTTCAGCAACTAATACAGAATAGAAAGCAATTATACATTAAAGTCTTTTAAGATACAATTCATACAGGGATGACTAATTGCATGATTAATTTCTCAGCCTTTTTGATGTTTTCACTTCTAAGAATATAATGCCAAACTAATAAAATTAGTCATTTACATCTGAAAAGTTTCCAGAACAGAGGAGGAAAATTTTCTGCCTTATTATAAAGCATTAAAATTACTTAGTAATTAATAATAGTAATCCTCTCCATCATTCAGGATTGCATTGTAAAATATTTGTGCTAACTTCTGTGCTGCCAGCAATCAGCAGCCTTGTAAACTGAGCCCTGGGTTTGACAGCTATGCACAGAAGATGTGCATATAAAATTCATTAATAGGGACAACATCCTGTCACTTTAATTTTGGTCAATCTAATGATTGGCAAGAAGATATCCTGCCTCTACAAGTAACATTGCTTTCATCAATCTTAGAACTCAGGCTATAAATCAACACTGGTGTAACCTTATTTGGTTCATGGCGCAATCCTAGCCTGGAGTTAGGCCAGCACAAGTCCCTTGTGCTAGGCCAGGAGTGTTGCCAATCAATCAATCGGTAGTTATATACCGCTTTTCAACACAAAGTTCACAAAGCGGTTTACAGGCAAATAGTAATAATAATAAAGTTGAATTGCTCCCTGTCCCAAAAGGCTCAAAATCTAAAAAAAAAAAAAAAGGCAGATCACCAGCAACAGCCACTAGAAAGACTGCACAGGGGTGAAGAGGGACTATTACTCTCCCTTGCTAAACATAAGAGGAACATCACTTGAAAAAGTGCCTCTTGCCCAGTTAGCAGGGCAACTGTAAAGTGCGTTTGGACCACTCTTTCGAGTCAGGGTGTGCCAGCCTCCCAGCCTCAGAAAGAGGTCCAAATGCCCTTTATGGCACGTTTGTGACACTCTTGGGCTGGCACAAGGGACTTGTGCTGGCCTAATTCCAGGTTAGGACTGCACCCTCATTGTTTCCTTCTGAAATCAACAGGCATCAGTCTAATTAACAAGCAGCCACATTTATAGCATTTCACACAAGTATGGAAACCTAGGAAGAAACTCTTAACATAGACACTCAATGCACACAGGATCACAGCTAAACTCTTATAACGTTACCATATAGCTGCAATTGTTATTGGTCCTTGTTAAAGGCTTTCTTTGGTTTTATGGAAACATTAAGAAAGGACACATTTCAACAGGTTACAGGTTCCTTTATATTAAAATGAAAGGTTTAACTAAAACAATCACATTTATTAATGAAAAACTGATGAGTAATAGAGGGTTAAGCCAAAGACAAATCGTAGAGCAAATTACCTGGGACCATCTCAGAATTATATTTCTTCCTCAAAATCAACAGCCTGGCATGGAATGGGGGAAAAGTATTCCTGACTATAGTAAAAATTCATCTATTGTATATTACCCTCAAACTAAAATGGTGGAAGACATTGTAAAACTGTCTGAGGCTCAGGTTTTACATTCTCTCATCCCTGTAACAAACTCCTTCTGTGAGGAGATATCTAGCAGAGCTTGCATGCGAATACTTTGTTATTGGGAAGAAATTCAACAGTGTATCAAGGAAATTTTTCTTGTGATGCAGAAGATCCATAAGGCAAACCACATTTGAATTTATCATTAAAGTAAGGAAAGCCCTACTCTGAAGCAGATTGTCACAGGAATATATAAGAAAAACTGTCTTGAATCATTGTTACATATCTGATTTTTAAAATATTCATTAATTTTTTTTGCAAACAAACCAGTATGCAAGCAGAATAATGACCACAATATCAGCTGGCAGGTTACAAAGCAGAGCCAAAAAGTGACATCAGGAACACAATTCAGAAACTACTTCCTGTGGGATAATTCTAGAGAGTCCTATATATTTAAGCAGGGCTACAATTTGCTTAGAAGTCAATGGTCACAGGACTGTCACCTATTTTTCACTTTTCAAATGGTTAATGACCAGGCCATAATTGAAACATCGTCTTTAATCCTTAGCAGAATCAATTACCTCTCCTTCCTCTTGCCTTCCCTAAAAAAATATATTCTGCATTAATCTCTAGCCATCTGGCTTTCTTAAGCAATGATGTATAGATTAAGAAAAGGGATCATTTTAATCTATTTCCAATATCTAGACAAACACAGAATATAGCAGACATCAAATCACGTCATTAGCCACATACTAAAGACATTGTGTACATATTGCTGTAACCTCAAATATTTAAAGTGAAGTAGTTTTTATTAGACCTCTATTAGGAGTTCGATCTCATTGACTGTCATACCTAAAAAATAATAATTGTTTTAGCATCTTGGAGGTAATGTTCTTTAGATATCACAATAAGGAAGTTGCTGCAAATTCCCTTGGGATGAAGAAGTCACTATAGTGTAGACAGGAGAAAAGCTAATTCATATTATACCTCTAAAATACTTGAATTAATGGGAAATTTCTAACAAGAGAAGTGGTGGGGATAAGCACTTCCTGAAGTCCTAATCTCAGTCCTAGAAATCTCTCTTTCTGATCCCCCGACACAAGGGGGTCTGTCTACACTGAGGTAAATTTCCTTGTCATACATGCATCCTTCTCTTTATTACTTCAAGGTCACATGCCCTAATACTAACAAGGATGAGCCCCAACACAAATTAAGGTCTAATCGCATGAGTAAAAAAGCATGGCGGAAGTTCGTTCAGTACCTAACACAACTGGTAGAAATAATTAATTTGTACTCTTAGCCTTTCATTTCAGATCCACTGACCCGAAATTAATTCCCGGTCCTGCTGTGTCCAAATTTTTAGAGAAACAGAATCATCCATGTGACACCATTACATGATATTGTGAGCACATCCTAGAGTGTGCTGTGACAACTGCAGTGGTGTCATTCAAATAATTTAGAAACAGGTACTCACTTTTGATTGGCACTTGTCAGGGTCCGCCCACCGGAAGTGACGTCATAAGCCGGAAATGATGTCGTGGCAGGAAGTGACATGAAAAAAGCCCTTTTTGAGGCCTCAGACAGTTTTAAACTGACCCAACAGTTGCAACAGTATTCCACAGCACCCCCAGAACACGTTAAGGAGGCCTGGCATCATGTTAAAGTGACCCAACAGTTCCAAAACCCCAGAGCAGCTCATTTTTCAGTGGCAAGGCAAGGCTCCGCTCATTGCCTGCCTGCCTGCCTGGCTCTGAGAACGTGCAGGCAACTCAAACGTGCAGGAAATTCAAACGCTGCAGGGGGCAGAGTCAACAAGTGGGCAGGCAAATGGGCGGGGCCAGCCGTAATCCTAGAAACCGGTACTCGCGTACCCCCGCGTACCCCCTGCATGACATCACTGGACAACTGTAAATGGTGCCAAATGCTCTGGAAATCATTAGGAATGAAAGAGATTAGTATGTGAATGTCACTTTCCTTAGGGAATAATTATAGATCAAATAAATAATTATAATTGGCGACTAAATCTAGTCATTCTTTTCTTCGTACAGTTAATAGTTTAAAAAAGATTTGACTCTTTTGAAGTATTTTAGAAGATAATCTTGATTCAGTCAGTGTGTTTAGATAAATTACTAGATTATTAATAAATTCTTAACTAGACAAGCAGTAATAGATTAATTATCAGATTATCATCTGACAATATGAATTGGGACCACCTTAACATTTACAAGGTATTTAGAAGAGTGAAAATGGGCCATCAAAATAGAACATTCACAATTTTTAACCACCATGATCACACGAAAAGGATGTTAAAAAGGCATGCCAAAAGTGCATTTATTTTATGTGAATGATCCATGGACTAAAAAGTGCAGTGTCAGACATACCCTTGCACCTACATGACACAATGGAGACAAAAAGAGTTGGAGAAAGTATAGGGTTGAAAAGCTTCAAATTGAAACATGTACCAAAAGCCAAACTTAATATGAGAGCAATATTGTTTGTTTTCTCTAGTTTGGAGAAAAATGCCAGGGGTGACAGACTGAAGAGAAGCAAAGATTGGGGGATGCAACTGCTCTCACTAATATATCCCTTTCTCAACCCTTGCTGAACAGGACAGACACATGAAACATGGTTCCCCACTCCCCACCCAAAGACCATATCAGGCTCAGCTGAAAAGGTTATCTTAACTCTCAATCTTAACAACTTTTTAAAGAATTTCATGAAAGGATGAATTCTCCGTGTAAGATGAAAACTATCAAAAATGAGAACAAACTACAGGGTGGTAGGAGAGATTAAAACTGCAGGGAGGCAGCCGAGTGCTTTTAGCCATATGATACCACCCAAAGAGGTAAAGCTGGCAGGTCTGTACAGCTCCATAATAAACGATGAACTTCTTATACATTGGATTATTTCCCCTCCACAGAGCTGAACCAGAGTGTTGCATGATGGGGGGTAACATATCTTCACCTGCAGAGAGTGGCCTCAACCCAGTTTTAATCAGGTACAGACACTATATGTACAATCAATCCTCTATATATGCAACCTTGCTTATCTGTGAGGGGCAGAATTGCTATTCCTCATTATCTACACCTCTGTACTCTTTATCCACTATGCAGAGACCTTCCAAAGGTTGCAGTGACCTTTCGAAAGGCACCTGCAATCAGCACTGATCCCTTTAAAATGGCTAACAGAAGCATCTGCTGGTCATGTTTAAGGGGTCCATGCCGGTTGTAGGCGCCATTCTGAAGATCGCTGCAGCTTCTGGAATGTCTCTGCAACATTCAGAGATCTTTTGCACTTCCTGCTGCACTCTGCTGGCTTCCTGAGAGTCTCTTCTGGATACTTCTGATGGCAGATAAGGTACCCCTTGCACCTAACCCCACAGATTCCATAGGATCAATGATTCAGTATCTGCGAATTCGGTATCCACAAGGATTTCCAGAACCTAACCCGAGAGGATAATGAGGATTTATTGTACAAGATAACAGATGTGCATGTTTCAAATGGAATGTGCATTCTGATGGACAATCAAACAACACAACACAGGTAAACTGCATCCTCACTCAGAGGCACATCTGAACGCATACGTGTTTTATGTCCAGGGGTCCTCAAGTGAACAAGAAATATTTTCACAGACCATTTTTACACATGCAGGGCAGGATGTAGCTCCACTGTCATAGCTGGATCGGGGCAACGGCCTGATGGTCAAAAAACCTCAGAAGCATTGAAAAAGGATGAATCGTCTGCAATCTTCCACTAATCACTTCACCCATGGTTCAGTCTTGAGGGTTATAGCAAGGCAATAGACAGGAAAGAGGGTGGGTGACAAGACCAAAGGGACAATTCATTCATTCAAAATAAGCTGCTCAAAACAATAAAGGGAACTTACACAACACATCCGAGATCTGAGTGAACGAAATATTCCTATTAAATACTTTGTTCCTGACATAGTTGAATGTGCTGACAACAAAATCACACAACAATCATCAATGGAAATCATGTTTATTAACCCATGGAGGTCTGGGCTTGGTGTCATACTCAAAATTGAAGTGGAAAAACACACTACAGGCTGATCCAACTTCGATGTAATGTCCATAAAGCAAGTCAAAACGAGGCTCAGTAGTGTGTGTGGCCTCCACATGCCTGTATGACCTCCCTACAATGCCTGGGCATGCTCCTGATGGCGGATAGTCTCCTGAGGGATCGCCTCCCAGACCTGGACTAAAGCATTCGCCAACTCCTGGACAGTCTG
>JAJKFI010000012.1:2429058-2454722 GCA_029204185.1 Lerista edwardsae
ACATTGTGTTGTTTAAGTGTTCCCTTTATTGTTTTGAGCAGTGTAGTATTTATATACCACTTTTCAACACAAAGTTCATAAAGCAGTTTACAGGCAAATAGTAATAATAAAGTTAAATGGCTCCCCGTCCCAAAGGGCTCACAATCTAAAAATATGCAAAACACCACCAGCAACAACCACTAGAAAAGACATTGTGCTGGAGTGAAGAGGGACAATTACTCTCCCCCTGCTAACTATAAGAGGAACACCACGTGAAAAGTGCTTCTTGCCCAGTTAGCAGGGGTAGCACCATCCTCGCCTCTTAATTTTTAAAGGCACATCTCCATATAATAAAAAGGATCAGAAACCCTACCCAATTGTTTCTCATTTCAAATATCATGTTTGGTGCTCATCTCCATTTTCTAAGCCGAAGAGCCAGTGTTTGGCCGAGGACAAGCTTCCATGGTCATGTGGCCAGCATGACTATATGCCGTAGCGCACGGAACACCATTACCTTCCCACCAAAGTAGTATCTATTTATCTACTTGCATTTTGACATGCTTTAGAATTGCTAGGTTGGCAGGAGCTGGGACAAGCAACAGGAGCTCACTCCGTTGCATGGTCTCAAACTCCCAACCTTCTGGTCAGAAAGCCCAGCAGCAGCAGTTTAACTCGTAGTGCCACCACGTCTATCCAAAAAGCAAGTTAAATTAGAGTCTTTTATGAAACAAAACTGAACTCTTGCCTTGTTAGCAACAGCAAATCAATTTGGATAAATGAAAATCGCATTAAAGAGATTAAATAAAATTACATGCACTTCAACTTGGAAAATGTCTCCTATCCTCCACCCCAAAGCCTCTACTAGGTATGCAGAACTCTAATGAAAATAACCTCTTCAAACCACAGCCAGCAGTATTTAATCTCCCAGTATTAGTCCTGCCAGTCAAGCCCAAGAAATACGATAAAAGAACTCTAAAAGGAAAACCACTGGAATTAAATCTAGAGAGTTAAAACATTTACTGACACCAATGACATTTTTAAGAAGCACAATGCAAATCATTTCAAAATAAATATCAAAGAATTACACAGATCAGAACATTTCTGCTGTAAGTGAAAAAAGTACTTTTTACACAACAGAAACTACCTCATATACTGAGAGTTGCCTGTACAATTCCACCCAAAGAAAAAACAACTTTGCTTAGGAGTAGATAGATGAGGATTGGTGAAATCTCAGAAATTCAGAGGGTGCAGATTAATGCCATCTTTACTTGGTTTACTGCATGTTTATTGGGAAGCCTTTCGCTACAGGTTTGCCTTAAAGTTATGCCTGAACAGTGCCTAACCAATATAAGAACATAAGAAGAGTCCTGCTGGATCAGGCCAAAGGCCCATCTAGTCCAGCTTCCTGTATCTCACAGCAGCCCACCAAGTGCCCCAGGGAGTGCACAAGACAAGATGCTTGTATCCTGTTGCCACTTAACTCCCTTGCACCCGGCACTCCGAAGTAGCCAGATCATGGCCTATAGCCAGAGGCGGATCTAAGGGGGAGGCAAATCTGTAAGTTTTGCAAGAAGCCTTACCCTGTCATGTAAATCCCTCCTCTCCCTGGCTGCTGTAGCCAGTAAGCAATGCCAAGATGTTGCTGTTCCCTGTGAGGATTGGCTAGAACAGTGCAGGAGAGGAATGTTTTCCACTGCAAGGTACGGCTTCTTGCAAAACTTACAGATTTGCCCCCCCTTAGATCTGCCTCTGCCTATAGCCCACGATGGACTTTTCCTCCAGAAAAGTCCAATCCCCTTTTAAAGGCATCTAGGCCAGATGCCAAACCCACCTCCTGTGGCAAAGAGTTCCACAGATTAATTCATTCATTAATAAACATTAATGAATGTTTATGTTTCTCAATTATCAGCAGACGTTTTCCTAAGTTGAGTGCTCACCATCAGAGCTTAGAGATGACCAAGAGAAAAAGAGAAGCTGAGAGAAGGGAGCCCTCTATGCTCTACAACTTGTATATTTAAGATATTAAAGACTCCATAAGCCTCCAGTGCACTTGCCTCCAAAACTTCCCATTGATTGGGGAAGTGCAGAGCAAACAACAATAAGATTTCCAGTGGTGAGAGGCAGCAATTTAATACACTCTTGATTACCAGGAGCAGAAATAAATATAAATTGCTGGATCAAGTACACAACATAAAACAAATTATGCACACATACTTAGGCAGGGTTACACAAGTCAGTTTTTCAGGCACAGAATTTTGATTGACTGGTTTTAAGCAAGAAGTACACCAGCTCTTTTCAAATTATGGTGTTGGAGAAGACTCTTGAGAGCCCCCTAGACTGCAAGGAGTTCAAATTGGGCAATCCTACAGGAAGTCAAGCCTGATTGCTCCTTGGAAAGAGAAATACTGAAGCTGAATACTTCGGCCACCTCAAGAGAAGAGAGGACTCTCTAGAAAAGACCCTCATGCTGGGAAGGATTGAAGGCAAAAGGAGAAGGGGGCGGCAGAGGATTGGATGGTTAGTGTCACAGAAGCAAAGAACATGAATTTGGGCGAACTCCGGAAGCTAGTGGAAGACAGAAAGTCCTGGTATGCTGGGGTTGCAAAGAGTCGGACACAACGTAGAGACTGAACAACAATAGCAGCTCTGTTACTTTGACAGCTGTTACTTTTGACAGTGGTTGTGACAGCGAATAACGGTGTCAGGGGTTGATCTTCCAGTCCTGGCACATGGCTTGACAACCCCATTTTTTGCATGCAGGGAGCCAAAAAGAAAAGCCTTGGCGAACTTTCAATTCGATAGGTCACAAGCTGGGCAAGCCTGCTTTAAAGAGCATGCCATCCATGTCACATAAGTTCACCACATTACTGTAAATTGATCCTGATTGCACTGCAGATTAGAGAAGTAACTTCAACTTTAATGTGATATTCTTGTGAACCCCCTGCCCTTGGGTAATATAATTGCAGGTTAGTTCTATCTATTGACAAAAGCAGAGGATAGGAATAGCTCAGCTCCCATTGTGTGACTAGTGTGAGCAGGACTGCAGCTAAGCACCTGCTCCTCTATCCTTTCTCAGTCCAACCAGCGGTTCCCAAACACTCTGGGGGAGTTTGGGCCTCTCTAAGTGCTTGCGGGAGAAGGGAAAAGGCAGCAATGTGATTGCCATGATCTTGCCCTTGCCAGGGACAGTTTTTTTTTTACTTATCCCTGGCAGCACTAGTCCTCCAGAGAGTGTGGGGACCACTCTGCAGGCTCCCCAAGCCTCAGAATATCTAAAAAGGTATTGTGGCCAGGTTTTCCGAATGCAAACTGGAAGTGGGTCGCAATCGCTTTTTTTTTTTTTAAAGGTGTGGCCATCATGTAGCTGCCTTCACCATCACCCATAGACAGGGTTCTCTGGCTGGGGCAATGCGACATCCCAGTTTGAGAACCTCTGCCTCATACCATTGATATTACAGGGAAATCAAGTTGGTTAAATATCCATCACAACTGATGCACACAGACATGTACACTGCCATTTAGTAACTTAAAATTCGGTGCAGTTAAAAATAAACAACAAGTAAAAATAAAAATAAATAACAAGGTTAAAAATAAACTTTGCCTCTTAGAAAGTTTTGTGAACAAAGCAAGTAGTAACTGCCCAGGAACAGAAGTGTAATGCATAAACAAGCAGTGGATCCTGACAAATGGGCAACAGCAAAAACCTGGAAAGAATCCTGCAGTTTTTTAATCTCCTGTGCCACTAAGAACTTTAACCGGTTCACCAACTTTCTCCTCCTTTTCCTCAATTAGCAGCTCTACTGGCTCCATTTCCAGACTGAGCTTGATACTTGTCTTCCTGGTTTTTAATACGCCATGGATTTACTCCAAGTTGTCTCGCATATAATGTTTATTTGATCAGATACCCTTTCCCTTGCTCCCTGTCTTTATCGCAATTAGTGAACTAATTCTGCTCTTGTTCGGTTTTCCACCATCTGGAGCACCCTTTCTCAAGCCTTCTGCCTCATTAACTTTCCAACTTGTTTCACAGCACAGAGGAAACGGTATCTTTTCTCTCATTTTCACCATTATTAGTCTGCTACTGTCATTAATTAAATCAAAATGATTTTTATATTTAAAAAAAGTATTTCAAAGATAGCGTAACAGCAAATAAGTCTTCCTTAATGTATCTTACAAATCTGAAGAGAAAAAACATTTTGCTGGTTTGAGATTTGTTTGTTAGTATTTGGTTGTTATTTAAAATTTCTAAGTATTTTTTATTTTCCTTGAGAAAACAGAGAGACAGGAAAACCAGGTTACTAATTTGAGAATTTGTTTGCTTTGTGAGGCAAATAACTGACAAATTGTTTGGAAGAAAAATTGATCAAATTCTACTTCAAAAACTATAGAACAAAAAGAAATCTTGAAGTGAAAAGCAAGCAGTAAATGGAATTTTTTTCTCAAATTTATGACATATTTCACTCATATACCTAATCAAGCACATCCATCCTTGCTTTGTTTCAGAAGCATCTGCTCAAATCCATGCCTTACATGCAAGACACATAGAATTGTCAAAAGTTAGTGCGCAATCAAGGAAGAGCAATACATCTGTAGAATCTATGTGTTCACACATACAAAAGCTTTTATTATAATCCAAGTAGTCTCTCCCAACTTGTTTGCCATACCAGAGATACCCAAACACAACTCTGGTCCTCATTTTGGTAACGCGGAAACCAGAAACACGCAACGTTTCACTCCTCCCTTCAAGAGAGGTACGTTATTTAATATATGTTCACTGATTACCACTTTACTGCAGGTTTAAAGACATTTTTACTTGATATCTATAGTTGCTGTTGAGTAGCCTGGAAGCAAATCTTAGAAGCAATATACACCAGAAGAGTCAAAGTAGCAAACATGAGCTGTATAAAAACGAAAAACAAATTTGCAGTCACCTATTGTAATTGCTTAATACAACATTAAACTATTTGTTAAACCACAATACCATAACTTGAACAAAGAGAAAACCCTAGAATTCTTTATCATCTACCAGGCAAGAAATCTACACAAAATCTCTCCCACTGAAGAAAATAATGTGGTCCATTGTTTGAAAGGGAAAGAACCTTCAATTACTGCTTAAGTCTTGTCACAGTTCTTCCTGGAGCTTAAATAATAAAAAATATCCCAAATATTTGAATTCAAACGTTGTCTGACGAGCTGCTTCTGGCTACTGATTGCACCTAATGTATTACAATACTTGTTCAAAACAACCTCCTAATAATTTGCAACACCATACTCACACCAGATATGCTGCCACACTCTGGGATGCAGTGAATCCTCTCAGTCATGTGTTTACAAAAACAGCTTCCAGAATTAGAGGCCAAGCAACAAACCACACACAACAAGGGGGACAGCTGGGCTACACCACGCAGTGCTAATGGGCAATAATGGGGCAGACCAATTTGCATGTCAATGCAGGAGTCCCCAAGGCCCATCAGGTTATAAAGAATTAGGGCCTAGCAGGAAAACCTTTGGTCCTAGAATTAGTACACAGCCCCCCCCCCCCCCGCTCCATTGTGTTTCAGGCCATATGCGATTATTCCACAGAAGCATCTGCATCTCTAGTTATTACCAGTCATATCAAGAATCGGCAACAGATGCCCTTAAAAAGACACACTGCTTTTGCAACTTAAATCTTAGCAGCCTTTGGAACATTCTGTGAACCTTTCAACCTCACCCAACACCTCCTGACAGCAAACGTTCTGGTGGCTTGGCAGAGCCTTAAAGCAGAACAGTTGCAGTACTGGAGCCCAAGCAGTATTCAAGGGGCTGTAGGTGGGTCCAGAATAAAGCCCAGTATAAATCTGTGCTTTCACAGATCCATGAATTCACATAAGGAGTCTTTTTACTTAGCAGGGAGAGAGGAACTGTCCTACCCAGCACTGCATCTTTTTTCAGTTGCTTGCACATTTGCTGTATTTTTTTTTACATGATTGCAAGCCCTTTGGGGATAGGGAACCACTTATTTATCTAGCTAGCTACATGAACTGCTTTGTGAAAGACTTCATTGAAAAGCAGTACAGGTTTAGCCTAATTATCTGCGGATTTTATATCTGAAGGTTTGGCTCAGTGCAGGTCCCCCAGACCTGCATTGATTCAGATTTGGCCCAACCTGAAACTTACGAAGGTGACCAGATTCATGCTGTAGCTCTAGTGACCGTCTGCGACCTCGGAATGGCCATTTAGGCCAAAAAACGCTCCAGTTTTCAGCAAAAACTGGAAGTTGCATTTTTAATGCCTTATAAAGCATTCTGGAAAATAATGGGAGGAAAGCTATGGCGAACCTAGACAACTTAATAAAAAGCCGACACATCACCCTGCCAACAAAGGTTCGCATAGTCAAAGCGATGGTTTTCCCAGTAGCAATGTATGGCTGTGAGAGCTGGACCATACGAAAGGCAGAGCGCCGAAGAATAGATGCTTTCGAATTATGGTGTTGGAGAAGGCTCTTGAGAGTCCCCTGGACTGCAAGGAGATCCAATCGGTCAATCCTACAGGAAATCAAGCCTGATTGTTCCCTGACAAATCCTGAAGCTGAAGCTCAAATACTTTGGCCACCTGATGAGAAGAGAGGACTCTTATCTTTAGAAAAGACCCTCATGCTGGGGAAGATTGAAGGCAAAAGGAGAAGGGGGTGGCAGAGGATGAGATAGTTAGATAGTGTCACCGAAGCGATGAACATGAAATTGGGCGAAGTCCGGAAGCTAGTGGAGGACAGGGAGGCCTGGCGTGCTGTGGTCCATGGGGTCGCGAAGAGTCAGACACAACTTAGCGACTGAACAACAACAAAGGCATTATGAGGCCCGGAGAAGCTAAAACAACATTTTAAACAGCCATTCTGAAGCACATCCACGGCTGGGGTCAGAAGCACGCCACCTCAGGGGGTGTCAGAAAGCTATCTCAACCCAATGGAGTACAGCTCTATATTATTACCACCCACTGATTTTTTTTATTACCCACGGATTTATTTATCCATGGTGGTTCCGGAAACAGAACCTCCACAGATGAAAAGGCCTACTGTAAATAAATATTCTTAACAACAACAACTTAAAGATCTCTGTTTCTCCCAACAATGAATGCGGCAAAGAATGAGGTTTCAACCCTAATTTCTCCATCTGCATAAATTGGTGAAAGCGCTTGTGAAAAGACTTTAAAAATGGTCAACAGTTCCTGGCAAGTGTCTGAAGCAAGAAAGGGCTCAAATATGAATCCAGATTGACTAATACTTACTGCGTATGTGATCAGTAAGATTGCCATTCCATAAGGACTAAGCACCTAAAAATGAATGTCAGTCTGAGCGCGTGGCAGTGGTAGTGTTACTAAAGAACAATGGCTTGGAACAAAAAAAAAAAGTGTCCTTCTGTTAGAATGCCGTTTCTGCTTCTAGAAGGGCTGTTTCTGACACTGGGAGAGAAACATGACCCCAAATCCAAAGAAATTTTTCTGTTTGCATAAGCTCTTTTGCAAGACATCTCTGGTTCCTTTGAAGACCTGTTCACGGCTCACTAGAGTTTGGGATAGAGCTCTATCTCCCTTGTTAACTGTGTTTCTTATACAGGCATGCCCCAGTATCTGCTGGGGTCCCGTTTGGGACTCCACTGTGGATACCTGAAACCGTTGATACTGGGAACATCTTTTCAGCTGCAACAAGGTAAAAAAGAGATGTGTTTAATGTTCCCCTATCTTTTTAATAGGGACGTGGTGGTGCTGCGAGTTAAACCGCTGTTGATGAACTTGTTGGCCGGAAGGTTGGCAGTTCGTGAGCACATGACAGAGTGAGCTCCCGTTATTGTCCCAGCTCCTGCCAACCTAGCAGTTCGAAAGCATGTAAACATGTGAGTAGATAAGTAGGTACCACTTCAGTGGGAAGATAACGGTGTTCCATGTGCCTTGGCGTTTAGTCATGCCGGCCACATGACCATGGAAACTTGTCTTGAACAAACACCAGCTCTTCGGCTTAGAAATGGAGATGAGCATCACCTCCTATAGTCGGTCAAGACTAGACCATTCATGGGGAAACCTTTACCTTATCTTTTGAATAGGCATGCCAGTATCCATGGTACCCGTGGATAACTAACCGCAGGTACTGAATCAGTGGATACTGGGGCATGTCTGTACTGGGGCATGTCTGTAATACAGTCCCAAATGTGTTATAGATGGTGCTGTTTGTACTGCAAGAAGTCACTTGCCCCATGAGTTCATGGAACATCCTCAAATACATGCTTTTCTCCCAGTCACAGTTCTGTGTGCATGATATTAGCCAATACGTTAACCATTTTCTACCATGGACACGTTGGTGCAACACTACAATTGATGCGTTTGTGCAACATTTTAAGGAAACTTCTAAAATGAGCAAAATACCTTCAAAATGACTTCAAGGAGTTTCCATATACCTGAGCAGCAGTGTTGCAAAAGTGCAACTAACATAGACCACTTATGTGTGCATTTTTATTACTCTCCATGGTGCTGACCAATAGAGTAATGGAAATCCTACTCAGAATTGGCCTCGCGCAAGGAAAATCCCCCAAAAACTCAAGTTTTTCTCTCTGCAAAAGTCTTTAGCTCCTGCAAAATCTTGCACAGCATAGCCTCAGGTCATGTCTCCTTGATCCTTGAATAGCATGCAAACAGCTTCAGGAAAAAAACCCCTCATGTGATACATTATGTGGCTTTTTTGCAGAAGACCAGCTCATTATACCCTTTCATGGATCACTGTCTTGTCGTGGCGAAGGGGCTTGAGTAGCTCAATGAAGCTGTGAGCTATGCCATGTAGGGTTACCCAAGATGGACAGGTCATAGTAGAGAGTTCTGACTAAACATGACCTGCTGAAGAAGGAAATGGCAACCCACTCCAGTACTCTTGCCAAGAAAACCCCATGGATTACAAAACTAAAAGGCTAAATGATATGACACTTCCAACCTTCCTCAGGTTGGAAGGTGTCCATTATGCTACTGGGGAAGAGCAGAACACGAGTACTAGTAGCTCCAGAAAGAGTGATGTAGCTGGGCCAAAACCGGAAGGAAGCTCAGCTGTGGATGTGTCTGGAAGTAATAGGAAAGTATGATGCTGCAAAGAATAATACTGCATAGGAACCTGGAACATCAGATCTATGAATCAATGTAGGCTAGATGTGGTCAAACATAAGATGTCAAGGCTGAACATCGACATCATGGGAGTTAGTGAACTAAAATGGACAGGAATGGGAGAATTTAATTCAGATGACCATTACATCTACTATTGTGGGCAGGAATCCCTTAGAAGAAATGGAGTAGCCGTCATAGTGAACAAGAGAGTGAGAACAGCAGTACTGGGGTATAACCTCAAAAATGATAGAATGATTTCAATTCAGATCCAAGGCAAGCCTTTCAACATCACAGTAGTCCAAGTCTACACCCCAACCACTGATGCTGAAGAGGAAGAAGTTGACCATTTCTATGAAGACCTACAACACTTTCTAGAATTAACACCCAAAAAAGATGTCCTCCTCATGATAGGGGATTGGAATGCTAAAGTAGGCAGTCAAGTGGTAATAGGAATAACAGGCAAGTTTGGTCTTGGAGTACAAAATGAAGCAGGGTAAAGACTGATAGAGTTTTATCAGGAGAACCTATTAGTCATAGCAAACACCCTTTTCCAGCAACACAAAAGGTGACTATACACATGGACTTCACCAGATGGTCTACATCGAAATTAGATTGATTACATTCTTTGCAGCCAAAAGTGGAGAAGTTCTATACAGGCAGTAAAAACAAGACCTGGAGCTGACTGTGGCTCAGATCATGAGCTTCTTATTGCCAAATTCAGGGTTAAACTTACAGTAGGAAAAACCTCCATGTATGACCTAAGTCAGATCCCATACGAATATACAGTGGAGGTGACAAATAGATTTAGAGGCTTAGATTTGGTAGACAGAGTGCCTGAAGAACTTTGGACGGAGGTCTGTAACATTGTACAGGAGGCAGCAACTAAAACCATCCCAAAGAGAAAGAAATGTAAGAAGGCAACGTGGCTATCTAACGAGGCTTTACAAATAGCTGAGGAAAGAAGGGAAGCAAAAAGGGAAAAGAGCAAAAAGAGAAAGGGAAAGATATACCCAACTGAATGCAGATTTCCAGAGAATAGCAAGGAGAGATAGGAAGGCCTTCCTAAATGAGCAATGCAAAGAAATAGAGGAAAACAATAGAATGGGAAAGACTAGATCTTTTCAAGAAAACTGGAGATGTCAAAGGACAATTTCATGCTAAGGTTGGCACAATAAAGGACAAGAATGGCAAGGACCTAACGGAAGCAGATGAGATTAAGAAGAGATGGCAAGAATATACAGAGGAACTATATAAGGCTGATCTAAATGTTCCTGATAACCACAATAGTGCGGTCACTGAGCTTGAACCTGACATCCTGGAGTGTGAAGTCAAGTGGGCTTTAGAAAGCATCACGAACAACAAAGCTAGTGGAGGTGACAGCATTCCAGCAGAATTACTCAAAATCTTAAAAGATGATGCTGTCAAAGTGCTGCACTCCATATGCCAGCAAATTTGGAAAACCCAGCAGTGGCCACAAGACTGGAAAAGATCAGTTTACATTCCGATCCCAAAGAAGGGCAATGCCAAAGATTGCTCAAACTACCGCACCATTGCACTCATTTCACATGCTAGCAAGGTCATGCTCAAAATCCTACAAGCTAGGCTTCAGCAGTATGTGAATCGAGAACTACCAGATGTACAAGCTGGTTTCCGAAGAGGCAGAGGAACTAGAGACTAGCAAATGCCAACATTTGCTGGATCATGGAGAAAGCAAGAGAGTTCCAGAAAAACATCTACCTCTGCTTCACTGACTATGCTAAAGCCTTTGATTGTGTGGATCACAACAAATTGTGGCAAGTTCTCAAAGACATGGGAGTACCAGGCCACCTTATCTGTCTTCTGAGAAAACTGTATGCGGGTCAGGAAGCAACAGTTAGAACTGGACATGGAACAACCAACTTGTTTAAAATTGGGAAAGGAGTACGACAAGGCTGTATACTGTCACCCTGCTTATTTAACTTATATGCAGTTATGAGAAAGGCTGGGCTGGATGATTCACAAGCTGGAATCAAGATTGCTGGGAGAAATATCAACAACCTCAGATATGCAGATGATACCACTCTAATGGCAGAAAGTTTGGAAGACTTCAAGAACCTTCTGATGAGGATGAAAGAAGAACGGGCAAAAATTGGCTTGAAGCTCAACATTAAAAAAAACTAGGATCATGGCCACCACTCCCATCACTTCCTGGCAAATAGAAGGGGAAGAAATGGAAGGAGTGACAGACTTTATTTTCCTGGGCTCCAAGATCACCACAGATGGTGACTGCAGCCCTGAAATTAAAAGACGTTTACTTCTTGGGAGGAAAGCTATGGTGAACCTAGACAACTTAATAAAAAGCCGACACATCACCCTGCCAACAAAGGTTCTCATTGTCAAAGCTATGATTTTCCCAGTAGCAATGTATGGCTGTGAGGGCTGGACCATAAGAAAGGCAGAGTGCCAAAGAATAGATGCTTTCGAATTATGGTGCTGGAGAAGACTCTTGAGGGTCCCCTGGACTGCAGGGAGATCCAACCGGTCAATCCTCCAGGAAGTCAAGCCTGATTGCTCCCTGGAAGGACAAATCCTGAAGCTGAAGCTCAAGTACTTTGGCCACCTCATGAGAAGAGAGGACTCTTTAGAAAAGACCCTCATGCTGGGAAAGATTGAAGGCAAAAGGAAGAGGGGGTGGCAGAGGATGAGATGGTTAGATAGTGTCACCGAAGCAATGAACATGAAATTGGGCGAACTCCAGAAGCTAGTGGAGGATAGGGAGGCCTGGCATGCTGTGGTCCATGGGGTCGCAAAGAGTCGGACACGACTTAGCGACTGAACAACAACAAGCAGCTCATTACATTTTCTCACCCTGTGATTAGCTGACAATCTAATCACAGAAAACCTTCAGTACCCCCAGCTTTCAGGAAGGATTTTCAGGCAGTTTTTTTTTTAAAAAAAAAAAATTGTTTTGAACTTTGAACTCCTGTGCAGGGGGACACACCTTATTTTGTGAGCTGCTTGCTGCAAAACAAAAAAACAGCTAACAGCATTGTTCACTCTATTATTACCTCTATTTCTTCAGTAACTCCAGCCTTTAGGAAGGATTTTCTGGGTTTTTTTAACTGTTTGTAGGCTCTGTGTTAACTGTTTTAACTGTGCACATTCTGAAATGTGCTGATTCCCTTTTTTTGCAAATAAAGCAAGGGAGTCGATTTGAGGAGGAACTGTCCACAGCACCACATGCTGTGAATCTGCTGTGTGAATCAGCAGAAGTCTGATATGAATGTTTGTGATATGAAGTCTGTGTGAAGTCTGCATATGAATGTTTCTACCTATCAGATAAAGACCCATCAACTCTGCCCATAAAGCTATCTATTCTTTTCCTATGAGTCAGGAGCCAGCTGCCCTCATGGCTGCATAACAAAAGAACAGAGATAAGGGAGTGATTAGCACTTGGCTGAGAGCACTGCAGCCTTTTCTCAAAGTAATAAATTCTGTAAATAAACAACCTAAAAAAGTAAAGGTTTCCCCACAACCGGATGGTCTAGGGCTAGGCGGATGGTCTAGTCGTGACCGACTGTAGGGGCGGAGATGAGGGGCGGTGCTCATCTCCGTTTCAAAGCCTGTAGAGCAGGTGTTTTGTCCAAGGACAAGCTTCCATGGTCATGTGGCTGGCATGACTCTACGCCGTAGAGCACAGAATGCCGTTCCCTTCCCACTGAAGTGGTCCCTATTTATCTACTTGCATTTAGGTGCTTTCGAACTGCTAGGTTGGCAGGAGCTGGCAACGAGAGCTCACTCCGTCACGCAGTCTTGAACTCCCAACCTTCCAGTTGGAAAGCCCAGCAACAGTGAATTAACCCGCTGCGCCACCACACCCCAGTGCTAAAATAAATAACCTAAAGCTGGCTAAATGTCATACAGTTTGAAGGCTGCCTTATTTCTCACAGAAATACATTTTATAAATAACCTGAATAGCTAAACACATCCTGGATGAAAATAGCCCCGATGGAACAAAGAGTCATTTTTGATATAACAACCGACTGTTGCTATTTTATTATTTATTTTTATTTCCAACGGACAGCCCTTCTGAATTACAACAGTGATAAATTGTGAGGTAGCTGTGAAAAGACTGCTGTCTTTTCAGCAGGAAACACTTTGAAACCCCAAAATATGAAACTTATGAGAAGCTATAATAGCTCACTTTATAAATTCTATAAAAGCTATACATTCTCACTTTATTTCAGAATAATACAGTTTTGTTCAAGTTCCTATGTTAGATGCGTTAGCGCCTCACTGTGTGTCACAGCTGATTATAGGTACTTTTACTGTAAGTGAGAGCGCAATCCTAACCTGGAGTCAGGCTGGCACAGTTAGGTCAGCAAAGTTTGGCTGGTACAAGGGACACCATAACGTATGTTTGGACCACTACTGGAGTCAGAGAGGCCAGTCCACAGACGTGCACCATCCTCCCCGACTCCGAGAGTGGTCCAAATGTGCTTTACGGAGGCCCTTGTGCTGGCCAAACTTTGCTGGCTTAGCTTATACCGGCCAAACTCCAGTTTAGGATTGCGCTCTGAGGGATTGAAAACCAATTGGATTATAAAGTCTAATCTCTAACCATAAAAGATATGCAGAAGTTTCATTTTTTGCCAAAGTGGGGGGGGGAGGGCAATACCATGCAAGCAACTCCAAGGCCCAAATTTCCCTGAAATGTTGATCTTTGCCCTCTGGGGGCACACAGTGGAATGACTCGAAGCCTCTGGGAACTGTGCAGAACTACCCTGTCCTCTCTCCACTTTCAATAGAAAAAGATTTCAGAAAAATTGTTGGAACAGTTTTTTGGGGGCATCCCACTTATCAGCGTTGCGCTTTTGCAACAACGGTAAAACAGAGAGCAATAGAAAAAGTGCTGAATTGCCTCTCGAGGCTTATTTAGCTCCTAAGGGCATGATGCAGGCAAACTTCTGCACTTTTACAGTCCATTGATTTAAGCAAAACAAGTTGCCTGAGTAGATCTCATTTCAATCAAGGGCTCATAAACATGCTTAATATTGCCTAGAAAAGATTATGCCCTGGGTGTTTTGCCCTTGTTGCAAGATTGCTCTTGGCAGTAACAGTGATAATTTATGAGTATGTTACGCTTCCACAGGCTGTGTGTTACTTTATAGGAAGAAAGAAATATTTTTGCAAGCTTGCTTAATTGACAGGTTAAGGGTTCCCTTCCTCCCACACTCTGTCTAAAAACAAAATTACTTCAAACAAATAAATCACTATGATAGGCTGGCACAAGCACCTAGCATTCATTGTTACAAACTAAGGTTGTAATCTTTACTCCATCCTCTCCCATCTCAATTGTGCATCAAATGCAAAACAGAATGTAAAGAGGTTAGACAAGACCAGACCAGCCTGTATTACTACCTGTATCATTACTACCATCTATTTCTAGAACACTATATGAAGTTCTTAACACCAATGCCAGAAGTACCGATTATTACCTATGACATAACTAGGGGTGAACAGCACAACGCCCAGTTCTCAACTTGTTCTGAGGTTTTGTTTTGGTTTTCGCTCATTCTTTGCTAGCTGCAATTGTTTCAAACCTTAGACATTTCCTTGGTCATCCTCTGAAACATCCACCCACGTGGTTGTTGCTGATCGTTTTCTGCATTTTTTTAGATTGTGAACCCTTTTGGGACAGGGAGTCATTTAACTTAATAATAATAATGATACAAAGTTCACACTTTGTAAACTTTGTGTTGAAAAGCGGTGTATAAATATTGTTGATTGATTGATCTAATTTTCATTTTTGTAAGCTGGCAAACAAGATCACAGCTAATGTGAAAGCTTCTGTGGCGAGAGTTGTCATGAAAAGAGAAACTTACTTAGGGATCCCAGGCCATGTTAAAAAAAATAATGAATGTTTTCCCAAAGTTTCACTTCACCTTTGTGAGTAGTTTCACTTCAACTTTGTTCTTCAAAAGGAGTGGTCTCCTAGCCTAAACCCCAAAAAATCTCAGAACCAAAGAACCATTTTATTGCTTTCCAAGCGCAAGACTACCCCAATAACCCAGCCAAAAGCAAAAAAAGCCCTAGGCATAGGCCAATGCAACTGCCTCCAGCAAAGCTTAGTCAATCTAAATGTTTTTTGTCCAACTGGAACTTCAGATCTCAAAAGGTCACAAAGGTTCACAAGAATGCCATTAACACAATACTTAGACCTTAGCTCAGAAGACAGCAACAAAGGGCGCTGGAATGATGATTTAGTATCTCAGCTAAAAGATCGGGTTTTACAAGATCCTGCACAGATAATGTCCCTTGTTCCAAAGCACTGCTGATATTTTGTGCTTTGTGCATCAGACTTCTGGAAGTCGGAACAGTTTCTTGCAGACCTTGAGAAAAAAGAAGGGGAAAAAAACCACTTGGTATGTGCTTTGGGGTATGTCTGCTTCTTTGAAAACAAATGGGGATCCTGCGGGAGGGAGGGACGGAGGGAGGGAGGGAGACATCAAACCACCACTAGATTGTCAGACATACCCGCGTCTCATGTGTAAGGCAGCACTGGTACAAATCCATGATACAACTGCGCAGTAACAATTTAATTGGATCATACATGACAAAGTCTGAGCGGCCAGTGTATAATGGGGGCAGGGAGAGCTGGCATAAGGAAGCAGGGAAGGGATCTCTTTGATCAGTCGTCACCACTTCGCAGGATGGTCCTGTACCTGGCTGAGGGCCAAACTACACATGATGTTTAAAGGATCACTAGCCCTGTCACACTCAGGTTTCCTTGAGTGAATAGACTGCTTCACCTGTGAATTGGTACCGGGGGGGGGGGGCTAGCAGACCCAGCCTGACGGGACATGGCATCTGAAGCCACCCACTCCAATGCTACCCCTATCACTGCACTGCCCTTACATAGAGGGGGGCATGCACACATTCCCCCTATCTCCTGAAGTTTAGAAATAGAAGAGGAGAAAAGAGATGGTGATGATAGGAAGTAAGAGAGATATTGCCTATATTTCCTCCTCCTCTTCTTCCTCCTCACTTGGGAGAAGAGATGGCAGGGGCACCCACTTAGCCCACCCACTTCTTTCTCCAACACAGATGAGGAGAGAAGACAACACAGATGCAGGTTCAGGACTGCCACCACTATCGCTACCTCCCTCGCACATCAAGCCTCTTTCCTCCTCCTCCTCATTCTGCTCAAAGCAGTGTGGCAGAGCGGGGTGAAACAAGAGAAGTAGGAGACACAGATGTGGGGTGGTACTTCTCTTGGCTTCCTTGTCCAGCCCTGCTCTGCCACTTTTTCAAACTGCACAGTGGGAGAGGAGTGGGGAAGATGTAAGGGGACTAGGTGAAGGTATGGACATGGCCATTTTGTGCTGAGTGTGCCCATCTGCTACCTGAGGCACCTGGCCTCACCTTGTGTGTTGGCCAGCCCTAGGTCCAGGGTGGCTTTTATCCTACCCCACCACTACCTTGATCAACACAGAAAATCTTTTTTCCTTTGGAGCTGGGCATCAGCAAAGAAAGAGAACGTCAGGGCATCACTGAAGGTGTTTCTTTCCTGTATATATAGAGACACCCACAGAATGAGGTGGAAATCATGGCTGAGGGCTGTATCCTAAAGAGGATACAGGGAAGAGTGATGATCATGCAAGAAAATTTTCCCTTCATTTTGTCATAGCAGCCCCCTGTGTCCCCCCCTCCACTCCAGAACTACACGTAATGGGCTGCAGGGTTAAGGGAGCATAGGTAAAAGACACTCCCATCTCTTGCATGAATTAAAATGCCCTCTGTTCGCAGAAGAGAGAGTTCAAATAGACTCAATATAAATGAAACAGTGGTTTTATTATAGAAGGAGAATATCTCTTAAGTTATAGATCTAGTATAGCAAAATGCATTAGAAAATGAGCTATGTATTAGGATTTCCCTAGTTTGAATCTTGCCTCAACCACAAACTCACTGGGTAGCCCCAGACAAGCCAAAGGGGTCCTGTTAAAACTAGATCAAGGTAACACACATGGAGGTAACAAGGTAACACACTGGCACACTCAAAAAATATGCTAAAATTGCTAAGTACAGTTCTGGCCAAAAGTTTTGAGAATGACACAAAGATTATGTCACACAGGCCTGCTGCTCCAGTGGGGAAGATGACAATGTGCACATACTCCAGGATGCTATGAAGAATGATCAGATCAATTGCAAAGCCCCTCTTTGCCATGAAAATGAACTTAATCCCCAAAAAACATTTCCACTGCATTTCAGCGCTGCCAAAACAGGAGCAGCTGACAACATGTCAGTGATTCCCTCGTTAACACAGGTGTCAGTGTTGACCAGGACAAGGTTGGAGACCACTCTGTCATGCTGATTGAGTTAGAATAACAGACTGAAAGCTTTAAAAGGAGGGTGGTGCTTGACATCATTGTTCTTCCTCTGTTTACCATGGTCACCTGCAAGGAAACATGTGCAGCCATCATTGCTGTGCACAAAAAGGGATTCACAGGCAAGGATATTGCTGCTACTAAGATTGCACCAACATCAACCATTTATCGGATCATCAGGAACTTCAAGGAGAGAGGTTCAATTGTTGTGAAGAAGGTGTCAGGGCACCCAAGAAAGTCCAGCAAGTGCAGGGACCATCTCCTAAAGGTGATTCAGCTGCAGGATCGGGGTACCACCAGTGCAGAGCTTGCTCAGGAATGGCAGCAGGCAGGTGTGAGTGCATCTCCACACACAGTGAGGCGAAGGCTTGTGGAGGATGGCCTGCTGTCAAGAAGGGCAGCAAAGAAGCCACTTCTCTCCAGGAAAAACATCAGGGAAAGACTGGCATTGTGCAAAAGGTACAGGGATTGGACTGCTGAGTACTGGGGTAGAGTCATTTTCTCTGTAGAATCCCCTTTCCGATTGATTGGGGCATCCGGAACAAACCTTGTCCGTAGAAGAAAGGTGAGCGCTACCATTGGTCCAGTGTCATGCCAACAGTAAAGCATCCTGAGACCAGAGCAGTAACAAGTGAAAATAGTGCCTGGGGTAAGAAAATATTTTGCACCCCCCCTTTCCAAACTCACCACCAGCACCTGGCTGTATGCGATGCTAACAACTCTGCTAACAACTCTCCTAACAACTGTCGGAGTTGCGATGATGTCACATCACTTATTTGGAGGCTCTCCAACAAAGAGTTTAATGAACAAGGCATTTCAATCCACCCTCACTTCTGGTTTGGGTGTCGTAAGGAGGCACTTGAGTGGAAAGGAGGGTGGAAGCAACAGAAAAAACAGTATGAAAAAAGTCATACGCAGAAAGTCTACTCAGAAGTAAGTCCCATTGTTGGCAATGGGTCTTACTCCCAGGTAATTGTGCATAGGATTGTAGACTTAGTAAAAAGAAGAAAGAGACAACTGCTTGGCAGGATGAACAGAATGATAATCAACCAATACAGTGCATAGATTTTATTCCTGAAATACTGGAGGGGGGGGAAGGAAAGCTGGAAGGGGGCAGACTGCTAACAGGCAGCCACCATTTCAGTAGCCAGATCAATTTACATTTAAGTCTACAATCCTATGCACAATTACCTGGGAGTAAGACCCATTGCCAACATTGGGACTTACTTCTGAGTAGTCTTCTTTCTGCATATGACTTCTTTCATACTTTTTTCCCTTTTGCTTCCACCCTCATTTCCACTCAACTGTGCAAAAGCCTGTGTTCCATTTTCAGCTCCCAAATGTCAAGAGCTCGCAAGCCTATTGGAGAAAATACAGCACCTCTAGCATGCGTTCTTCTGAATCCCCAACTACTCACAGGCATTTCTCTATGCACAATTACCTGGGAGTAAGACCCATTGCCAACAATGGGACTTACTTCTGAGTAGACTTCTGAGTATGACTTCTTTCATGCTGGTTTTTTCTGTTGCTTCCACCCTTCTTTCCACTCAAGTGCCTCCTTATGACACCTGGAGGAAGGGGAAGTGAGGGTGGATTAGAATGCCTTCTTCATTAAACTCTTTGTTGGAGAGCCTCCAAATAAGGAAGTGGATGGTGACATGACATCATCGCAACTCGAGAGTTTTTAGCATGGCATACAGCCATGTGCTGGTGGTGAGTTTGGAAAGGGGAGGCACAAAATATTTGCAGGTGCTGTTATTTGCATTTTGATATTGCAAAAATTACACCCACCCTTTGAACTGTGCCTGGAGCAGCTCCTCAGGCTCCACCCATGATACATGACTGCCTGAGACCATTCATGTGTGGGGCTGCTTCTCAGCCAAGGGAGTGGGCTCACTCACAATTTTGCCTAGGAACACAGCCATGAAGAAAGGATGGTACAACAACATCCTCCAAGAGCACCTTCTCCCAACCATCCAGGAACAGTTTGGTGATGAACAATGCCTTTTCCAGCATGATGGAGCACCTTGCCATAAGACAAAAGTGATAACTAAGTGGCTTGTGGATCAAAACATCAAGATTTTGGGTCCATGGCTGGGAAATTCCCCAGACCTTAATCCCATTGAGAACGTGTTCAATCCTCAAGAGGCGGGTAAATAAACAAAAGCCCACAAATTCTGATAAATTCCAAGCATTGATTATACAAGAATGGGCTGCCATCAGTCAGGATGTGGCCCAGAAGTTGATTGACAGCATGCCAGGTTGAATTGCAGAGGTCTTGAAAAAGAAGAGTCACCACTGCAAATAGTGACTCTTTGCATAAACTTAATGTAATTGTCAATAACAGCCTTTACTTTGAAACTTATGCAAATGCTTGTACTTATATTTCAGTATACCATCGTAATATCTGCACCAAGATTTTCCAACACTGGAGCAGCAGACTTTGTGATAATTAATCTTTGTGTCATTCTCAAAACTTTTGGCCAGGATTGTATTATAGGTAATGTATTGGTGAGAACATTATTTACTAAATGTCAGATTTGGGTTCTGGTCTTCAGTGGCATTTAAATCATCACGTAAAAATCTTGATCAAAATATCAAAACTACATTCCCAAGAAAAAAGTTTGCACATTCAGGAAGGGCGCATGAAAGAACAAGATGTAAATTCAACAGCTCTTCCCAGAAACAGCACAAAAGTATAAATGATCCATCACATTGGCAAAAAAAAGTAATTGGAAGAATTATGTCCACTACAAACCTCGCATAGCAGTGCTAAACACTGTTAATTCTCATTCTGCACTTTAAACTGATTCTGTGAGGCTTAAGTCGTCTATGGTTGTTTCACTGTGCTCAAAGCATTTCATGATTGTGCTCTCTTAAATCTTTTTGTATGCCTGGCATGACAGGAAGTTTCAAGATATTACCTCAAAAATATAAATAAGATTGTGGCCTCACTTCTTTGCCACTGAAGGTTGGCAGAATGAAAGCCAGCAGAAACACATTTCAAGCACACAGGCCTGAGAGCCTCCTGAAGAGCATTCCTGAACAACACGCAGCAAGTTTGTTCAGCAGCCAAGAAATTAAAACATACACAGTTCACATTCTAGAAAAGTATTAAAATGTAACATGTGCAATGCAACTACTTTCAGCCTTTTTCATCTCAAGGCACATTGACAAGGCACTAAAATTGGTAAGACACATCATCAGTGTTTTGACAATGGACAAGGCATACTGTGCTGTCAGCAGGAGCTCACATCCCACTAACAAATTACCCTCCCCAAGCTCTGTGACATACCTGCACACTGTTCATGGCACATCAATGTGCCCCCAGACAGTGCTTGAAAATCACTAGTTTAGATAATGAACAACGCTCAGTACAGTACAGGCATGCCTTGGTATCTGCTGGGATTCCATTCCAGACCCCACTGTGGATACTTGAAACAGTGAATAGCGGGGACGCCTTTTTAAGATAGGGGAACATCAGTGGTTTTGCTGCAACAAGGTTAAAAAAAGGACATTTGTTTAATGTTCCCCTATCTTTTTACTAGATGGGACACGGCAGCACTGCGGGTTAAACTGCTGAGCTGAGCTTGTTGACCGGAAGGTTGGCAGTTTGAGACCGTGTGACGGAGTGAGCTCCTGTTGCTTGTCCCAGCTCCTGCCAACCTAGCAGTTCGAAAGCACGTAAAAATGTGAGTAGATAAATAGGGACCACTTCAGTGGGAAGGTAACGGTGTTTCGTATAGTCATGCTGGTCCTTGGACAAACGCCGGCTCTTCGGCTTAGAAGCGGAGATGAGCTCCGCCCCCTACAGTCGGTCACGATTAGACCATTCGGTTGTAGGGAAACCTTTACCTTATCTTTTTAATAGGCATGCCAGTTTCCATGGTATCTGTGGGTAACTGAAACTTTGGACACTGGGGCATGCCTGTACTGGGCACTAGCAGGCTGGGGGGGACCTGTGGCACTGCCCTGCATTGGACCTCCCCCACACTCTGCCTCAGTGGTACACTGGATGCTACTATTTCCCCTAGTACTGAAGGGGTTGACTCAGCCAGGTGAGCCCTGTGATGGGCATGGACACCAACTGGCTGACCGCCGACAGCACCCTAGACAAAGCAGGTTGCATGCAGGCAACACTGAACATCTTTAAAATGTTTTCTTATAATTGTCAATATGATAAAATGTGTTCATTAATTTTATCGCAAACAAATCCATGCTTGTGATTTGGAGCACATTGAGAATCCCATCAACAATTCGATTTATCTCCATCCTTCCAGCTATCAGAAAGCCAAAGACTGAATATATTGTGAAATATTTGAATAATGCAGAAATCTAGTTTTAGAATTCTATTAAGTATGCAGATATTGCTTTTGATGAACACCCTGGCATTCTTCCTTATGTCGGCCCCATCATATTATTTTATGAAACCATTTACATGAAAAGGTCTGGAAGAATTGTATATGGAGAAAGATAAAGTGTTAATTTAAACACTGTAAGAATGTATCTCAATGGGAGAGCAGTCTCCCTTTGTCCCCTGTGTTTTTTCAAGGTGTCACACTTTCTGTTGCACAGATCCTAGATGCACCAATTTAAATTTCAGAATGCACCCTCACCTTCTGTTCATGTCTTTGAGATGTTAAAACAAAGGTCTTGCTGTTTTAAATGTGGGTGGCCTGGTTAAAATAGCATTATATACAACAGAATACAATACAATACAGTATAGTGTCTCTTGCAGGAGAATGGTACTTACAATAGTTTGGTACTCATGGTACTTATGATATGATACTTATGGTACTAATGATATTTTACAAGGGCTGCCTTACTTGATTGGGAAAAAGTGAAACCTCTGCTCTTTTTTTTTTTTCCTTTTTTCTAAAATTTAATAAAATTTTTTTTTTTGGGGGGGGGGGGGGGGGGCCCAATGTTTTGTGACCAAAACATGGGATCAAATTATGTATTTAACATGACATGTAGTTAAAGGTCCCAGGCACCTTGGATTTGCAGGCCGAAAAGTTACTTCACGATGGAATAAGACAAGAAGTGTAAATCCATTATCCAAGCCTTGCAATATGCCTCCTGGGCATACTTAAAATTACAGTGTTGTTTGTGTATATGTACCAGATACAGTTTTATGAAAAATCAATATTTTAACGCAAATCCAAATATACACACCCCACCCTGCCACAGTGCTCACCTACAGAGTTGAATAATGAAAGAAGTACAAGTGTTATTCTTTCACAGAAATGCAGACAAACAAGTTTGCTTTCTTTTCAAGATCATTTCTTAGCTAGAATGAAAAAAAATGGGAAGAGGAGTATGTATGTCAATGATCTGATCATACAACCATAAACATACACCCAAAAAAGTGAATTTGTGAACTTGGGGGAAAAAAAATCAATTTAGGAAAAAATATATTACAGTTGATTTTCACTTTATCTTCATTTGTGGTACACCTACTCTCGCAAACTAAGACCAAAATAGACATTAACAGTACGTGTTTCAACGTGTCCTATATTTGTACTTTAACACCAACAAAAGTATTCTACAATATTAAAAAAAATTCATAATTTTTAAAGGACAAGAGAACATAAAATCAAGAGTAACCTGCGCACTGCTAAGCACTCCCATCTCTGAACTAGTCACTCAGTTGAATGATTGGCTAGATTTTGACAGCGCTGGTAATCTGTTTGGGATGGGTATGGGCCTAAATCCAACGCCCACCAGGGGAAAGAGGAGGCTGGATTTAAGTCTGCACCTCACCACCCCCACCCACCCACCCACCCAATTGACTATGCTGCTGAGACGCTATCTGCATCAGAGGTCGGGGCATCTGGAAATCCATAGCGATAGTAAAAGGATGGCCTGCTGCTCCGGCCTGCTCCCCACTGTCTCCTAGTAAGCCTCACCATTGGTGCCCAGCCAAAAAAACTAACTGGGAACAAGACAGTGACAGTCAAAAGTCCTCCTGTATTACCAAAGCTGGAGCTGCAGGAAACAGACAGAAAGAGAACTAGTATGCCCATGCACCTTGAGTGGGAAGATGCAGCTTCCAAAGCACACATTTTCCAAAGCATGGGAGAGGCTTGCTCTGGGCCTTTTCCCCTAGACTTGCCCAGTCAGGGAGACATTTCACAGTCAGGTTGAACTATGCCATTCAGATGGTAGTGGGACACATAGCCCCTGATGCCTGAGTATTCAAGTAGGTTCACACAGGAGAAGAATCAAGACATGACAAGATAATCCAACCCCAGAGGTTGTGCTGCTCAACCTTTCAGAGCACTGGTTCCAAAACTCCTCCCAGGGAATTGGGAGCCATGTAAGTGTTGGTGAAGGCGGGGAAAAGGCAGCAGTGTGATCCCCAGGATCACGCTGCTGCCCTGGACAAAGGGGCTTTTTTACCCTTACCCTTGGATGCGCTGGCTCCCAGGGGGGATGTAGGAAGCCCTGGAGAGCCCCCTACAGGGCTCCCCAAGCAGCAAAACGCATGTAAAACACAATCACGGCTCACTTCCAGTTTGCAATTACGAAACAAAGTGGGTTGCAATTGCATTTTAAATGAATTCAGAGACTTGGGGAGCCCTGTGGGGGGCTCTCTAGGGCTCCCTACATCCCCTGTACTCAAGCACTGCCAGGGGTAAGTGTAAAAAAAGCCCCTTTTCCTAGAGAAGCAGCGCAATCCTGAGGATCGCGTTGCTGCTTTCCTCCCCTCCCCAAAGGGGAGAAGCCAGAGCTTCCCAGGGTGGTGGGTCGTGACCCACTACTTTGGGAACCACTGTTTTAGAGCAGACTGAATTGGACCCAGAAACTAACAACCAGCAATGAAAAGACAGAGCTGGGTATCAGTGTGGTAGGTGTACTCAGGCTGTATGTACATAGAGCACAAATCTGGCTCCCCAACATCTGGTTGTTAGCTCACTATCAACTAACAGCACCTCAGTCCTCAGCGTAATTCAGCCTCAAATCACACCTCTTTTAGGCTCTTGGGATACAATTCACACTTACCAGGAAATAAGCAATTAACCATAATGGGTCTTACTATAATGCTATACTACTACTACTACTACTACTACTATATTAACTATAATGGGCCTGACTTCTGCGTAGACATGCCTAAGATTGGGCTGTCCACATGACAATGCCACTAAAGGCAGACACAGACCGCCCCACAGATGCTTTATAAAATGGAATTGGTTAAACATAAGGTAAAACAATTGGTTAAACGTAATTGGCTACACAAAATTTCCCAAAATATATTAAGGTTAAGGTAGCAAGATTACTATCTTTGTTGAGTGAGGAAAGCCTGAGGAGTAGAGTCATTTTTTAACAAAACAAAGCATAATGTAGAAAAACATATCAGATGTCTGTTACTTGGCTTTGGCTATCACACCTTAAGAAACTAAAAACAAGCAATGCATTGAACAAAATGTTTTTAATGGGTATCATTAACTCCAGCACTTAAAGGATAGTAAGAAACATTTTAAAGACTTAAACAGATAACAGCTATCAACGCCTCTGGCAAATTCTGGCACCAAGACTGCTGCGTTCCTTTTCAGGTTGCAACTTATTCTAGCTTTAAATTTCACCTTGAACGGAGGCCAAGTGTACAAAAGACACAAAACTAACTTTAATATGCGTTTCTTTAGTAAGTAAAGTGGAGGCCTGAAATATAAATGGAGCTCCCCATGTGGTATGCTGTGATATAATTCACCTCTATTATGTCTTGCTTCATGGGAAGGCAACAAAAGGTATGCGGCTTCTCAGTTCTGAATTATAGTGTGCCTTTTATGCACTCTTGAAATAAATCTACACATAGATTGCAAAGTACATCTTGTACAAGGATATCCACATTAGCTAGAAGGTTGTTTTCCATCTTCCAGAGTCAAAAGCTCCATGAATAGGCTAGACTTTTGACAGAATTCATGCTAATGGAAGCTTCCAACACCCAAGGTAACACATATAAGGGCATAACAACACTGCTGGATCAGCCATCTGGTCCACCATCTTGTTTCGCTACATGCGACTAGATGCCTCCAGAAGGCCCACAGCCAACATATGAGGGCAACAGCCCTACTATTACTGCCCAGGAAACGGCATTCAGTGGCACACTGTCCCTAGATCTGCAACAAATCTCACTAGCAATCTTGACTATTAGTCCAGTTCCTTACCAGCGCACTTACCATATCAAATCAAAAGAAT
>JAJKFI010000012.1:2459722-2493060 GCA_029204185.1 Lerista edwardsae
CTTTCGTTTGAATTCTTTTGATTTGATATGGTAAGTGCGCTGGACTATATAGACCTAAATCCCTCACATTTGCCTTTTAAAGCCACCTGAGCAAAAGGCTCGAAGCTTATGGTCATCTGAGGAAATTGCCCAGTAACAGATTCAGGACACAGAACGTACTTCACACAATGCATGATAAAGTCACAGAATTCACCAACTTCTGTGATCCTATGAAGCTGTTTGTAGATGGCAAAATCTCATCATATGATACATCTCATCATTCCATGTCCCAGTATGAGAGGAGGACAGCAGTGGGAAAAACAACATAATTGGTTGGTGGAATCCCCTCATCCTCTCTGCTGGATTCTCAAAGAGACAGAACAGCAATGGGAAAACCACCACCTTTGGCTAACAGAGTAATTATTGATACGAGATAGAAAACTTGGTAAAAGCAATTTTTTCCCTTGTTCTTTGTTGTCAGAGTGGGCACAGCCATAACAGAAGAGCCTTTTCTGGTACCTAATTAAATGTTTTGGACCTTTGGTGGCATGGAGACAATCCATGTGCACAGAATTCTTTTACTCTGAAACATCCAAAGCCTTGAAAACTATCACTAACTGGGGACAAACCCACTAAACTTGATAAAACTGCCTTTTTATCCAAGTCCTATCAATGTATTCCTGGAAGACAAGGAAAGGTAACACAAGGTCTCCGAGAACAGCTTCCATGGTTATTGTAACTCATATTTCATCTATTGTAAGTCATCTTTGATGCCTAGCCAAATAGATAACCAGGAAAAAAAAATCAATGGTGCACAGAAAATGTCAAGCAGAATAATATATGCTTAATGTTTTTTTCCCCACTCATGATACCTCAAGCAATGCTAATTTTGCTTTGTTTATATTTGCAATTTTAAGACTAATTGTTTCATTGTTTATATAATCAAGAACGTAGATCGTATCTGCTAGCTAGTATTTTAATATGCTATATTCTACACGAGTTGTACTTTGGAAATGAGCTATTGAAGTGCAATCAAGCAAAGCAGCATTAGCCATAAAAACAGGAACTTCCCACCAAATCCACTTTCAAATAGGAGCACTCCCATTCAATGGTTTATTTCATTTTCTCATTAACAGTCTCTGACCAATAGTAGAATCACAGCAGTAGTGTTGGCCATTGATGATACCCAAGTAGTTCAAGTATCTGGTACTATATTTCAGGACTTCTAAAGCCTTATCTATAAAGAGAGCCAGTGTCATTTGCAGCCCAATCCTGAACTGAGAATGACATGAAATGAATTGAAAATGGCGACCACTGCATCCCGTGGGAGCCAGGCAGCCGCTGGAGGCTCCTCGGGAGAAGGGGACATTTGTCCTCTTCCCCTGGGGAAAGCCCCACTACCCACAATGGGGCTCCTTGGCTCACTGCCAGCTATTTTGCCGGCAGTGAATCAAGCAGCTCCGTGTTGGGCTGCCCGGACCACTGCCAGGGATAAGACCCGGCAGTGGAAGCCACCACTAGGCTTCCATTTGCCCTGCCCCTTTCCCTGCCTGGTTCCTCCCCGTCCCCACCTCCCTGCACCCCAAACTGGCTTACTAGCTGCCAGCACTGCTGGAGCGCCGGCCATCCTTTCCACCCGAGTTGGGACCTGGCGCCACCAGCACGGGCCGCGTTCACAACATTTTTGCCAGCGGCACACTCATACCACCAGCAATAGGACCTTCTGGATCCGGCCCTTAGTTGCTTGGAGCACCAGCAGCGTCAGAATTCAGCCACTTTAGACACAGGCGAGAGTCCCACCCAGCTATAATAAGAGATTTGAGGGCTCCTGCTTGTGGGGCACTGGAGGAGCAACACAGTCCATTGCTGCTTTCACTTGATCTTTCCAGTTTCAAACCACCTTCCTCCAGGAAACCCATTCGCAAATGGCTGTGGAGGATGGAGGAGATGATGACAGAGAGACTGAAGGCCCAATCCTATCCAACTTTCCAGCACTGATGCAACCATGCCAATTGGGGGGGGGAGGCAAAGTAAGGCCTCAAAGTAAGGGTATGTTTGTTTCCTTATCTCGGAGCTGCATAGCCACTGGAAAGTTGGATAGGACTGGGCCCTGCAAATTTGCAAGCCTATGCACTTACCTAGGAGTAAGCCTCACTTATTTCGGAGTGAACAATGCATAGGGCTGTACCGTTAATCTTGGAAATGTGAGGTGTTTGCAGCAGCTTTCCCCTGAGACAAGATGAACCAACAGCCTGGGGTTTCCATTTATAAGCCTGCCTTGTATATATTCTGCTACAAACTCAACTGAAATGCATAGAGCAACACACCACACACTTCTACCACTCCTGTTTATTTCAATGAGGCCTGTACAGGAAAACACGGCAGTTAATGGAACAGGAGGCGGGGCTGTTTCCCCCTCCACTTTGGACTGGTCCTTGACATTTCTACCCTCATTACCTACACATTAGCCCCCTAAGATCAGGTGGAAAGTGGCCTGGTTGGCGTAACTCCTTGGTGAGAAAGCGCATTGTACCCCTACTCAAAATACGCCGTGCCTTTAATGCCACCTTGCATAACCCAGAACTCTTGGCACATGAAAAACATCCCCCCCCCAAGGCTGAAAACTGGCTCAGATTAACATTCTGGGGTTAGGAGGTAGGGCAAGCGTGGTATGGGCAGGGCAGGAGAAAAGGGGCAATCCTGTCGCACGCACGCCCCATTTGTGTGAAGGGGGGATCTCCCTGTAAGGTAGGCAGCTACTTGCTTTCCGCGCCCCGCAGCGCTTACAATCTGCGGACAAAGCGCAAGAGACTGCGATGGGGAGGCTTTTCTTGCGCACAACAGCCACTTTTCTCTCCAAGTAGAAAAGTCGCAAGTGGCCCCTCAATGGTGAAAGAAACAATACAAAGTCTTACCTTCCCTTTCCTCTCCCAGGACTCCTTGCAACACACATCCCACTTTAGGGGACGTACGAACGATGCGTTTTGAGGAAGGGACGGGGGGGGGGCTGCGCTATCTGAGCTGCCCCCGCAGGAGCGCTCCGCTTGCTCGTGGCTCCACCCTCAGAGGAGAGTTTGTAAACTAACTGAAATCTTACTCCTAGTCACTCCGCAGGTAACTTTGCCTCCAAGCGAGGGGCAGGCTGTTGTTTATTCAAAACCCGCTCCGGCAGTGCCCTCTAGCGGTAGGATTTTTGGAAACAGCAAACGGGAACGAGTATGCCGCTTTCAAGCCGCTTTAGATAAATTGGTGTTCGTGAGCGACATCTACGGGCCGTTGTGGGGGAAGAGAAATTGGATCCGTGAATGAGGTCCAGGAGCGTTCTTAACATTTTTTTGTTCCTACCGGTGGGCTCCTCTTACAGGCAATCCTATGCATTCGGAATTAAGTCCCATGGAGTTCAATAGAGCTTACTCTGAGATAGATGACTATAGGAATACAGCCTTAAATATTAGAGATTAAATCCCAGTGAACCAGGACTTGCTTCTGCGAAAGTGTAACCTTTCCCTTACTTTTCTGCCAGATTAAAAATCACAGGAGTATGTGTAATGATAACACATACTCAGGGGCAAATGTTTTACAAATATTTTTTGCTCCAGTTAATCCAGATCAGGGTCATGCTGTCTTCTTAAACCAAGCTGTAGTCTTGAAATTTATTTTGGTCCCACATTATTTATTATTTTATTTTTCACATGTTGATACCGCCCCTCCTACAATGAGCTCAAGTGATGTACATGGTTTATTTCCTCCTTTTGTCCTCATAATAACCCCTGTGAAGTAGGGGAGGTTGAGATTGAGGGTGCAATCCTAACCTGGAGCTAGGCCAGCACAGTTAGAGCAGCAAAGTTTGGCCACCACAAGGGCCACCGTAAAGTGCGTTTGGCCCGCTCTCTGAATCAAGGAGGATGTAATGGCAAATGTCTGTGTGCTGGCTCTCTGACTGTGAGAGTGGTTCAAACATACTTTACGGTGTCTTCTTGTGCTGGCCAAACTTTGCTGGCCTAACTCCAGGTTAGGATTACGCTCTGACTGACCTGAGATCACCCAGGAAGCTTCTTGGCTGAGCAGGGATTTGAACCTGGATCCTCCAGAACCACTACCAGTGGTCTTCAACCTTTCTTTGCCACATATCCCCCTCCAATAAATAAAGCATGAGACTGGGGACTCACCACCAATCCCACTCCCCTACTAGGACCTGTTGGTAGAATATATGGCATGGAGCTATACTTTTCTGGCTTGTTTCAGCCATGCTTAAAGCATGAAAGGGCAACTTTGATGTTGAGAACCATGGTGAAAGGGCATTTGGCACAGAAAAAGGGCACTTTGCACAAATTATTACCTCTTGACCCTTAAGATACATTTTTAACATTTGTCTTCTCAGAATTTCAGAGACTATGCCCCAAGAAGGCTCCACAGACAGATACCCAAGTGGAACCTCCACTCCACCACCCCTACAGGGAAAGCTAGGACAATGTACCCCATGCAGATAAGCAAAATTGGGGAATGATTCCCATGTTGCAATGAACTGATGCTACGTATGTTTCATTCCTCTACCCCGCCCCAGTACTGATTCTCAGAATTATCATATTTTATCTCTGCTATCAGCCGTGCTGACTAACCTTTCCTTCAATTTGCAACAGCTAATAGCAGCAACTGTTTGCTCTCCCTTGGTGAATACCAGGCACTTCAACCAGGGCCGGCTCTAGCAGCAGCAAGGCTCAATGTGGGGCATTCCTGTGGGGGCCCCATTCCTCCCTGTAGGGCCCCCCCCTCACCAAGAAGAGTGCTGTTTGTGCCAGGTGCAAAGCATGGCATGTGGAAGTAGTTGGTGGTGATATCATAACATCACCACCAACTGCTTCCAGGTAGCCCATCTTGGGCTGTTCAGAGACAGATGCAGGTGGCGAGACCAAGATAAAGCTGCTCTGCTCACCCCACTGACTTACAGCCCATAGAGATCCTAGCTGCAGCCACAGGCAATATGCTTACCCTGCTAGTGCTGGGGGGGGGGGCCTGAAGTGCAGGGCCCGATTGACAACATTGGTCACATTGGCTTAAAGCTGGCCCTGACTTCAACCATAGCAGTTATTGGCCAAACCCTCATCTGGAGTCTTATTTCAGGACTGCACCATTGCTGGGGATGGGGTGGAGAACAGTCATTTCTCACTTGGTTCCAGTGGAACCTCCATCTGGAAGGAGGAAGATAATATTCTGAGCCATAAATCTTCACAAGGTATTAGAGCATGTGCACTCTCTATCCCACAAACACCACACACTAGTGGTTCTCAAATGTTTTAGCACCAGGACCCACTTTTTAGAATGCCAATCTGTGATGGCATGGGCAGAAGTGCTGTCATGGTAATGCAAGAGCCTGCTGCTTTCCTGAGAATGCAGCAGTAAATTGGGTGATTTCTCAGCCATTTTTCAATAGCAAAGTAAATCAGAAAGGAAAACCCTATTTACAACCTTGACACAAGCAAAACAACCACACAGCCCTCCCCCATTCCATCACCCCATCTTCCCATACTTTCAAATATGGCTGCCCTAGGTGCTTTGCAACCCACCTGAAATTGGTCCACGACCCACAGTTTGGGAACCACTGCCATTCACCAAGTATGCATTTCTGTCCAGATACTGTTTATTCTCTCTCCTCACAGAGAGGAGGAACCCCTCTCTGAACCCCAAGGTCAGGGTCCATGAGAGGGAGTTACAACTTGTACCCCAGCCTGGGGTAAAAAAAAGGGGGGGCTCAGGAGCAAAATGAAAAAGCCCAAAAATTTCCCGAGATCTCAGCTGACCTCATGGAGATTACAAGATGGAGGCTAGGCTGACCAGGTGGCTATGTTTATTAAGTGGGTAGATCTGGCTCCACATTGGGACCTTTCCAGCTTTTACTACCCTGCCCCATTTCAGATTGCTGATCTACCTGGTCCAGACAGGCCTTTGAGGCTTTGCAAAAGGAATGAGACAGCGAGGGAATCCATGCTGCTGGCACCTGCTATTTGGCTGGCTGTGGTATAACCTATAATGGTACAAGAGGCCTCTGGGGAGGAGAGGGTTGGCAACCCCACTTCTGCATTTCCCTTTCTCTTTTGAGACCTTGCAAGAAAATCTCAGATCTGACCAGAATACTTCACCCTTTGATATGCTAGTAAAGTGACTGTAATTACCCAATAGTGAAGGATAAGCATATGTTCACTATGTATGCTCAACAGGTGACCTGAAGTAACCAGAGGGTTTTTGTCTCTTTAGAGTTGCCTTTGTATAGTTAACGGGAAGCTGCAGGTGTCAGCTCACATTGTTATTGTGAATGAGGAAAGACAACACCTGCCAAAATTCACATTTCTACTCAATAATAAGCTTGTATTAGCCTCTCCTTTAAGCATGTGCAGAGTGCCTGCCCTTCATTTATCAGGCTACACATATATTTGAGGCAGGGGAGAGAAAGAAGAGAGCATTTCGAGGGATAGTGGGAAGCGACGCAGCAGCATCTTTTATTTGGCATTATCAAGCGCGCAACCCTCCCCGTCCCGCGTGGTCGGTGAGCTGTGTGTGCAAAAAAGGAGAGAGGACCGGTGCGCGCGCGAGCACGCGCTTGGATAGGGCCCCTCCCTTCGGCGCCAGGGCTCTCTGCGCGTCCCAGTCTGTTACTCCGCGTGTGTGTGTCTGTCAGGTGACTTGGGTCACGCAGTTTCTCTCCTCTGGGAGGGGCTGCGGGGCCTGGGCTGACTTTCCTTTGACAACGCCGGCGAGGAGGGAGGACAAGAGAGAAGGAAGCAGCAAAGTTCCCGGGAAACGAATTTGAGGAGCAAGCCTCGAGCTGGGTTGCGGAGGTTGCCTTGGGATCTCTGCTAGGGATCTGCCGGGCTTTGAGAAGAGCGAAACCGGGCGTGATCGGGATGAGCCAGGTGCCAGGGAAGCCGAAGGAGCAGGAAGAGGATGAAGGCGAGGAGGAGGAGGAAGATGACGACGAGGAAGATGAAGAAGAGGAGGAGGACGGCGAAGACGAGCTTGTGGGACTTGCAGATTACGGGGACGGGGCCGAATCCTTCTCGGATGGTGACCCGGAGAGCGGCGGGGACGAGGCGTGTAAGTAGCTACCCCGCGGAGAAGGGACAGCCCCGTGACTTCGCGGCCAGGCCCATTGTTTTGGGGCGGGGTGAGCCGCGGAAAGGGGCGAAGAGGAGAGGATAGCCGCGTTGTGGGCTGAGCGCGTGCGCCGAGCAATCCCCGGTGGAGCACTCGAGAGGCGAAAACGGGGGCGGTGGGTGGGCCCGGGGGCAGAGGGAAAAGCTGGTGGTGGGGAGTACAGGGAGAACTTGGGCGGTAACGGAGCTTGGTGTGTGTGCAGAGCTGACGGGGGGGCTGGGAGTCGGGGCGGAGTTGCAGTGCTGGGTGGAGTTAGGGAGTGTGGGCGTGGCCGTGGGGGAGGAGCAGCAGCCGTGTAGCTAGCAGGTCAATGGAATTCTGAAAGCCTCAAAATTCGAAGTAAAGGTGGGGGAGCTGTAGCCTCGGCCTCTCCTCTTTCACTCGATCTTCTCGGCGGGCTGCCTCTCGCACCTAGCGTAGTTTATCATTTTCATCTCTGCTTCTTGAGTACAGATTACAACCCAAGTGGACAGATAAGACGAAAGGAACCTACCACACACACACACCACTGCAAGGGATGCGCACGCAGAACTTATTTCCCCTGCTTGTATAATAATAATCCAACCTCTAAGCCATTCTGTTGCCCAGTTCTCTTGCTTAAGGTTTGCTGGCCGCCCCAAAGCTGCTACCGTGCTGCCCCACTTATTATTACACTTACTATTACAGATAAGCAACACTTATCTGTATAAGTGTGTGCAAAAGGTATTGTGTATGGAGGTCCTTAATTTTATCATGTTGCAGAACTCAATTTATGTGGTAATAAAGGCAGAGAGGAAGGAAAGTTGTGGGAATGTTTAGGGCAGCTAAGGCTCTGCTGTGTACTGAGCAGCCAGTTTAATAAGAGTCCTGGAGGAGAGGCATTAGGTTAATTAGGATGTGAGTAGAGGCAGAACTTCAAGATAGGTGGGATAGGAAAGGGCTGGTGTTTGGAGTAAGAGGAGAGCAGTATTGGGGAAGGGGAGAGGAAGTTAAGGACTTGTTCAGGCCTGAGGGGGCCAGTGCAAAGCTTAATATTGGAATAGGGGTGGGGGCTTCATGTGGAGAGCTTCATGATGTTAGAAATAGGAATGGATTAATTAATGTTCCTGGATTTTGCCATGATGATCTCCAGTCTGGTGTAATGAGTTATGGAGGTCTTGGAATGTTTTGTATCTTCAGATGGTGGTCTGATATTGAAGTGTGGTCTGAAGGTTAAGCTGTTGCCCTGCCTGAAGATGTTTAAGCAGGATTGGCCTTGGATGGGAGACTGAAAGTAGCTCATGTAGGAATGTGAGAAGGAGTCAGCTGACAAAAAACAGATAAAATCTTGAGAACCAGCCAAAGTGTGATCTGTGGTAGACTGTGAAGGCTCTGAAGGTGTAAGAGTGCAGTGAGGATGATGACCACACATTGAAAGGGAAACATCTGAAGAAATTGAGGGGTCTGTGAATAGTTGTAAATAGAACAATAGTTGTAAAAACCCCAATTGAAAAAAATGGGGCTTATGCCAATGTAAACTGCCTTATGTCCAGTGAAATCTGGAGAAAGGCGGTATAAAAATACATTAAATAAATAAACAGCTTGCTTGGAATGCCATAATTTTATAAATTTTCAGAATGAATAAATACCATTTCTTCTATAAAATAAGGCTTAGGGTAGCTCATAACTATAAAGCTCTAATTCAGTAAACTATCAAAACAGAAATGTAAAACAAAAAACAGCCAGGTTAAAAAGTTTAATTTCCCTGCAGGTCATTAAAATCCTGCTAGAAGATGGAGGTTTTAACAATGTAGCAGAAAGGACAGAGAGCACCAAGGGAACCTCTCTAGGGAGGTAATTCCAGAGTCTGGCTGTAACTATAGAGAAAGCCCTCCACTCCATTCCAAATCAGTCTCAGATATCAGTAGGACACACAGAAATGCCTCCCTAAGAGACCTTAACAAGCAGGTTCATAAAGGAGCAGACAGATAACCTGATTCCAAATCATTTGAGATTAACAGTATTTTAGAGTGTTTAAAAACACTTTATGTATGTTTTCTCTGTAACACAGTATTCACAACAGCCTTCTAAGCTCACTATTGCAAATTGGATGGGTTCACCCTGTTCTGCAGATGTATTAGTAGTTAGAACTCACAGCGTGTGTGAGTTCAACAAATTACATTTGTTGCATTTAGATACCATCTTTCTGCTTTGGCCAAGCCACCCAAGGTGATTTATAATGTTAAAACAAGAGTTGCAGAATTGTTATTAATAGCAATTTCAGGAGCTCTCTGGCTTGGGCTTTTCCCTTCTTGCCTTCCCTGGGATGGGGGAGTATATAGGTGAGTTTGACCAAGGCTGGCTGTGTACATGGTGGTAGGTAGGTAGGAGCCCCAACCTAGTGTCTCCTTTAAATGTTAGGACATCTCTCAGAGCCAAAGCCTATCCAATTTCCCAGCCCTGATGTAGCCATCCTAATGGTTGCATTCTGTGGTGGTTGGGAACTCATGGAGGCCTCTTCAAGGTATGGAAACATTTGTTTGCTTATTTTGGGGCTGCATTGCAGCTGGATTGGTGCTGGAAAGTTGGATAAGATTGGCCGCTCAATGTGTGCATCCTGTTCCTTGCAACTGAGTTCCTGCACTCAACTCAAGACACACCTGGGCTTTATGGAGAAAGGTAGTTTCAGGTCAGAAGGTATAATTTGGCTTTAAAAAATTAATTATATGATGCCCTTGGTATGGAATATGAAGTAAAGGAAGACTTATAAATAGCTGACTTTAGGTAAAGTTCAATTTTTAGAAAAGTTTCTGAATCTAGGCTTTCATGCCCCAATGCTTTGAAGAGGCAATGGCTAGCAGACTAGAATCTGGGGAGGGGAACAAGTAGCTCTCTAATACTGTAGTGAAATTTCTAAGAAAGGAGAGAACTTGAAAGAAGTGTTTAGGCACACAATATAGTTGTGTGATTGGTATAGCAGAGCTATGCCAGCATAGGGTATGGAAAGAACAGATCAGTGACCATTCAGCCAGATGTGACAGTATTATGATCTCAAGTGGGGAGGAAATTAATCTAAACGAGCAATGAGGCAACTATGTAGGTGAGAAACTTGCGCAAAGAAAAGCAAACTATGAAGGGGGGGAGGGAAAATTGGAGACAGCTGGTGTTTTAGAGGAAAGAGCCTAGTAAATGTGGTGAGGTCTCTGAAACAATATCTACAGAAAAATCTATCATAAATACTTCCTATTTTTCTAGTGGTGCAGGTATTCAGTATGCCATACAAAGGGAACTAATTATAATGATGTGACCCTGAAGTTCAGAGGAAACATGAGAGGCTGACTTCAGGCCCATAAAAGGCAACAGCTGCAGAGAGCTCTGCATTCAAAGTTCTTTTGCAGCTGTGAATGTCAATCCCTCTGTTGCTTTGCTCCAGCGTATTTTGGTGGTCTCTGCACCCATTTGGTGGTGTACGAAATTCATCTTTACATGCAATTATGTTGCTTTATGCGAACAGTTTTGCATGTTCTGCAGAACTATTTTTCAGAGCTGGATGAATGCAGAAACACTTGTTACTTCTGAAGTTAACCCCTCCCTCATTTTGTTCCTTTTTTCCTCATACTTCTTAAAGGGAACCCCTAGGTAGACTTAACAGAAAAGGGGTTCATTCTGAGTGCATGGCTTATCTTTGTCAACTGTTTTTTCTTTGTCTGGCAACAGAGAAATGATAGCTTTTAATCATAATACTGCTGAGATTGATATGCGCCAGCCTATTGGGCACTCAAGCCCATCTGAGCAGATCAGAGGTCAAGTAGGTTAGCTCTTGACCTGTCCAGTCAGAAACAGAGAAGGCTCCTCCTCGCTTAATCAAAGTTGCCTAAAACAGAGAAACAGAGCACCAGGCTGCTTGGCGTGGTATTCATTCTGTGACATTTACTGGATCAGCCAGTGTATCGCAGGATCCAGTTAATCACCCAGGCTGTGGACAGTATCTTAAGAAATGACTTCCACTCCCCAGACTTCATAATGAGTAGATCCATTAATTTGAAAATAAGCATCCTTCTCCTTCCTGATCCCACCTAACTCATGGCAGGTAATTACTAAATACCCAACATACCTACTGGTTCCATTAATGAGGTCTCTCTGGAAGTCAGACATACGTATCTTGAAACAGACAGTACTTGTTGGTGCGCCTGCATGAAAGCACCATAAGGGATGTACTTTGTGTGCACCAATGCAGCTATCTGTAACTTGGATGTCTGTATACTGAGGACCCAGTGTTCTGTGCTAACATACTTGGTGTCTTCAGGAATCCAGTAGATAGCTCACTAGCCTTTTCCTTTCTGAGGCTGAATAGGTTTGGGATTTGTTTGTTTTTCTCTCTCAGTGGTGGGTGTGATGGATAAGTTTTTGAAACATTGCATACTATACCTCTAAGGCAGGGGTCTCCAAACCTGGGGGCCAGGTATGGCCCTCAGAGAGCCTCTATCCAGCCTGTGGCAAGCCTCTGCTCTCCTATGAACCTCTGTTTCTCCTGACCTTGCTGGCATGGGCTGCACCCTACAAGCTGGTTGTGTATGGAGGGTATTCTGAGGGGCAGAGAGGTCACGTGAAGCCTCCCCAGCCTTCAGAAAGGAGAAAATTGTCCCTTCCTGGTCTTCCCAAAGACCCAGAAGTGATGTTTTTAGGCCCCCTAAAGAGAGCTTGGGGAAAAAAATAAAGCAGGAGGGCCTAACAATGCCTGACTTGGGGGGTCTTTTGATCAAAAGGCACAGCGTATAAATCTTCAGATAAGCAAATAAGGATTAGTATTTATTTAGGAAATAGCAACTAAATTGGACCTGTGGGAGGGATGAACGCTGGTTATTTCAATTTGGAGTTGGGTGGGGGATGATCCAGCTGTTTTTATCCCAGAAAAAAAAATCCCATATGTGCCAATTGAGGGGCTGACTAAAGCTGACCTCTTTGGAGTTCTGTGATTTGAAAATTATGTGAAGGTAAATTCATCTGAAATCATTGGGTTTTGCGTTGAAATGTGTTAGGACTGAGATGCAAAATAAGTCACTCTATGCAGGCTAATTATATACATAATTTTTTTCCTTTTTTATTTAGTTCTAAATTTCAATGATCCCTTCAGTACTGAAGTCAAGCCAAGAATCCTACTCATGGGATTGAGGAGAAGTGGGAAATCTTCTATTCAGAAAGTTGTTTTCCATAAAATGTCACCAAATGAAACCCTCTTCTTGGAGAGTACTAACAAGATCTGCAGAGAGGATGTTTCCAACAGCTCCTTTGTTAACTTTCAGATATGGGACTTTCCTGGGCAAATTGACTTCTTTGATCCTACCTTTGACTATGAGATGATTTTCCGAGGCACTGGAGCATTGATCTTTGTTATTGATTCTCAGGTAAACTGAAGATTAAGAGTAGTATAACAGACTGGTTTTACTTCATTATTACTTCCCATTTCCAACATCCTGACAGTTTGCAAGAATGGATTATGAAAAGAGAAACTACATACAGTTCAGTATGTACAATGGGTACAATGGAGACTTGCATGAGGAATCTTCTGTTCCTCTGAAGTGCAGTACCCTGAAAAACCATTTTTGAAAGTTGGGGACCCTCGAATGGTGTGGGATGTGGGTCCCCCAAGGAATAGTGTGGGATGTGGGGACTGCAGAGGAAGGGGGAAATCCCTCAAAATTGGGAAGTACATCCAGAAGTGGAGAAATGTTCCTAGAAGGTGCTCAGGTACTGGAGATTCCCACATTCCCCCTTCAATCCCACATACCTCATACCACAACATTCTTGAAGGTTCCCCCACTATTGAGAATAGGGGTTGTTGTTTTTTGGAGGGGCTGCAGAAAGGGAAGCATGAGTGGGGAAGATCGCTAGTGTAAGCATAACCTTGGACCTAATCCAATATAATTAATCTCCTGTCCTGTGGGCAGAATCAAGGGAACTACAAACTGAATCCCATTTGCAAAATCCCTTCTGCTAGACTGCCCAAGATTGCAGCATTCTGCTCATAAGAGTGTGGTGAGGGGGGGGCCGGCAGTTGTGGACTAGGGGGAAAGTGGCAGGTGTCTGTTGGCCACTCTCCCACCATATGTCATCCAATGGCACCTTCTCATAACCCTCCAGAAGAGTGTGGGATGTGATGTAGCTGAAGGGGAATCGGCTGACATTGTTAAAACACGCACACGCTCTTCCTCTTTACTGGAAGTGCCTTCTGTTCTCACAAGGGATCTGTTGATTCTTCCCTATTTTCTCATCTACATTATTTTCAGTCTGTTTAATTCATCTGTGCAGGTTTTCCTTATTTCATATTGATCCAGTTGCAATTCTTTCTGGATCAACATGGATAGTCAAAGATATTACAATGAAACTATACTTAAATGGATGAAAAATTCTTCCAAGGGTTTGCTATTTATTTTTTATGAAGAAGAAAAACTGACTCACGTGCATTTCAATATGTTACGTAAGAGTTAAAAGGAAACTATCTCCATGTGTGGTTGTTATGTCTCAGTAGTGTAAAACAGCAGGTTTGAGAGAAAATTTGAGAGAACATTCAGGACATTATTATACACTGCTCTTCTAAATGTAAATAATGGCTCCAAAGTGCCAAGCATGCCCTCAGGGAATTCAACAATTAGAGAAAAACAACAACAAGAGAAAAATTACCATTGTTAAAGCGTCCATGAACATAAAAGGACATTATTTTTAAACACAGGCATGCACCGGTATCCACTGATTCGATATTCACAGTTTCAGTTATCCATGGATACTGGGCAGCCTATTAAAAAGATAGGGAAACAAAAATCATTGTTTACTTTGTGGCAACAAAACAAAAAGATGTTCCCTTATCTTTAAAAAGGTGTCCACGGGGGGATCAAGAACAGAACCCCAGTGGATGCGAGGACATCCCTGTATCAGCACTGTATGAAAGAAATGAGTTGGTGCACAACTTGAATTAAGTTATTTTGATAAGAGAAAAATGATATGGAGGCGGGGTAGATGAGGCTGGACACATAAAGCAAGTTTTAGTATTTGATACCTTGCTGTCATGTTATAGTACAATTTCTGTGTACAGAAAGGTGTGTTTTGATAAAAATTATTGTGATAGCTTAAAATGCAGACATTATAAAACATAATTCCTAATTATTGTTGGCACACGAGGCAAAATGTTTATCCAACTTGCTTTTCTTTTGTAGGATGACTATATGGAAGCCTTGGCTAGATTGCATCTCACGGTGACAAGAGCATATAAAGTGAACCCAGACATAAATTTTGAAATATTTATTCACAAAGTAGATGGTTTGTCTGATGATCACAAGATTGAAACTCAGAGAGACATTCACCAGAGAGCCAATGATGACCTTGCAGATGCTGGGCTAGAAAGAATCCACCTGAGGTGAGTACCGCAGTTTATATATAGCCTGCAGAGATAAAAACTCTATACCATTCGCAGCGTTAAAATCAATAATTGCAAGGAAAAATTTGTCAAGTTGTAGAAAACAAAGGCTGATAAAGTACTATGCCACAGTCAGTGATGTGTTGATTGATGTCATCTTTTCTAAAATGTTGAAGCCATGAGGAGAAAAATGGAAATTTCCTTACAAAATTTATATTATCTAATTTAAAAATAGAAAATGCATTCATTTGGAAGATAACTTTCACAGGCAAAGGTCTATTAATGTAACATGGCTTTTTTTTCTTCCCTATGAACCCCCCCTCTCCCCATTCTTGAGGATTGGGGAGCTCCCAAAACAAAATACCATGTGACACTGGGATTGCAGAAGGAAATGGGTAAGGGAACTGGCAATAATCAGCAACATGTTGGGAGGAAGGTTTTGAGTGGAGGAGAATCATTCCCTTCCTTTTTTCTGAACCTTCCCATTGAGAGAGAGTAATTAGTAATTAGACTTGAGAGTTTTCAAGACTGTCTGCTACTCAGTTCATTGGTCTCTAAATTGTACTTTCTGTACTGGTATGGAGAATCTAAGGGCCAATCCTGTGTGGCCCAGTGTTGGCAGTAAGCCCTTGCCGCCGCTGCTGGTGTTGCAAAAGTGCCATAAAGCACTTCTAACTCAGGCGGTTAGGGCTTGCCGCCGGCACTGGGCTGCCACCAGACCCTGATGCCAGAAGGACCAAGCGCAGAGCCAGCCAACATTCTGCTGTGGAGGGTTGGGAGGGCAGAACTGGGCGGGGGGAATGTGACTGGCAGTGGCCTCCACCACTGGACTCCGTGTTGGGCCATGTGGCCTTACCAAGGGGAAGGGGATGAACATCCCCCTCTCCCAAGGTGCCTGCTGTGGAGCTCTTAGGATGCAGCGGTAACTGTTTTGCTCCTATGGGGCAAAGGTCCCTTAGGATTGGGTTGTCCAAGTGTTTGGTCATATTGCTAGTCATGACAGCACTTTATGATTCAAAGATCCTGAAAACTGTTTTTTATATTTCAATCTCCCCAGCCCTCCTGACATGCATAGCTTACATAGGGAATACTGTGTTAACTGTAAAATGAGATGTGTTGGGTTTTGCCCTATTTTAAATGTTTTGTGTGTTTAATGTTAAATGCTTAATGTTCAAATTAATATTTTAATGCTTTTGCTTTTGATGTTTATACTTACGTTACATTGGACTTTTTTATGAAGCTCTGTAAGCCGCCTTGGGCATTAGCTTCAGAATGGGAAAGGCAAGATATAAATTCTTCAGATAAATAAATAAATACCATTTGTTTATTGCAGTAGCATGCCAAATGGCAAAGTAGCTTTAAAAACCATGTTACTTTAAAATTCTAGTACACTAGAATACACTAAAATATGGCGCTTAAATTCACTTCATGAGATAAAATCTCTTATATTAAAATATCTTCTGAAGATGTTACAATTTGGACTGACCAAGAGCGAACCATGTTGCTAACCCCAAATATTAAGAATACAGTTCTTGAAAGTCATAAAGCAATGAGAAATTAGAAAAAAATTACTTGTTTTTTGTTCCCTTTATTGTTCATCGCCAGTCAATTTCCTAGCAATGTCCTTGCAACAGCTTAGAAGGTACACAATATAAAATACTACTTTATGCCATTATTTTTGTTACTAAAAGAGCTTTCCATAGCTGTTCATTTTAAAGGACTGTATTGATGGTACTGTTTCCTTTCTCAGCTTCTATTTAACAAGTATATACGACCATTCTATATTTGAAGCATTTAGCAAAGTGGTACAGAAACTGATTCCCCAACTGCCAACACTGGAGAACCTGCTTAACATCTTTATCTCGGTAAATACCCTTGCATGTACAGTATAGGCTTTGTATATTTCATTGCAAGAACAATTTTTTTTGCTGGAGTGTCATTATTCAAAATGTCATTGGGGCTCCTCTAGGAGTTCTGGAATAAAATTCAAGAAGAATTTTAGTCTTCTGAATATAATTTTGCATATGCTTACATTTTGTAAATCTATTACTACTCAGGATTTAGTTGATAGTTTAAATACTTGAGCTACAGTATAACTGTGTCAAACAGAACTTTGTTGGATTGTGAACAACAAATATTTGTTGGACTGGTCCAATTGCCTGTCCTGTTAAACCATTTTGTATTATTGCTGATTGTGTTAGATTGTAGTTGTTTTTAATACACAGTGTTAATGCTTGTATGAATGTGAGTGGTCAGAGTGGTAAGCTTTGGCCAGAGTATTAGTATAGTATTCTAATCCTCATTTGGCCGTAGGTTGACCTTGGGCTGGACACTCTTTCTTATTCTCAGACAAACCTATGCCACTATTCTTGTTTACAGGATAGAATCCTGTGATGCAACTTGTATCATGTATATCACCCCGAGTTCAGTGGAGGAAGAATAGGATACAAATGTGACTATGTAGATAAGTTGCTAGAATTTTATTTCCTGGAACTAGGGGTGCAAGGAGAGAGAGAGAGACTATTAAGAGTCTACTAGTTTGAAATTTATAAATACCCAGTATGTATGTATAAATACATACTCGGCGGAAGTACTCAGTACTCCGCTCAATAACAGAATGGGCTTAAGAGTAAACATTTGTTGGGTTATGTGTTTTTTGAAAATATTTTTATTTATATATATATAGGTATGGGGAATGGAGGGGATAGTACATAGGAAGGGGATACAAAGGCTCACACAGAAGGCCCACACTTTGTTATCTATATTAACGTTTGTATGCAATCTATATCATAACTTTAACATTACTTAATTGTCCTGTATACAAACCTTACTATCTCTTATTTTGCATTTGATTAACTCAGATTAATTATCTGATTAACTCTAACCCAACATTTCTATATCAAAATACGTTAACATAATATTTATTCTGCTATCCCTCCATAAATTTACCACAATGTAATCCCAATAAGTAAGACATTTAAAACAGTATTTAAAAGCATTAAACATTTAACATGAACATTGTTTAATCATCTTCTTAAGCATCTCTAAAACATGTATACAATTACTACTTTCAATTTCTCTAATTATTACATAAAGATAGCAAAAGAAAAATAAATTCTTTTGAATTGTTTTTAGTTTTAAGGGGAATATCACATTTAATAAAAGTATCTTAATTCATAATTTCATCATAGTCTCCCTTGTTTAAGTATTTTTCTCATTGGCCATATCTTCCCTAATTCAGTCATCAAATTCTAAGTATCTTTCACTCAGAAATTCTTCCCCTTTTCTCCTTCTTCCGATTTCTCCTATTTGCGTCCTTTACATTATTACTGTATGTGTTCATCCTTGGATATTCCTGAAAAAAATTCTGCATCTCAATCTTAAACATTAATATATCCAGTTGTTGTTTCCTGGCATTTATCTCCAACTCTCTGTAAAATTCTTCAATAACCTCTGTTTTTTTATTCCCGAGAAGCCCTGCATTCTATTCTTAAACCCTGACTGGTCCAAGTTTATCTTCAGGACTCTATATGTCTCGCATGTAATTTTTATTTGTTCCTCCATTAAGACTACTTCTCTTCCTGGAGCTAGCCAGCCTGCAGTTTGCCTACAAGTAGACTCTATTTTTATCTCTAAGGGGCTCTGTATTCTAGTCACGGAGCCTGACTGATCCAGTTCCAGCTTCAAATAATTTATCTCTATTCCATCCATTGTGTTGTCTGCCTTTCCAGTTCCATTGATAGATTTATCAAAATAGCTAACTTCTTCTGATAGACTCTCCAAATCTTTCAGGACTTTCTCTCCGATATTCTTAATTACCACTTCCTGCCGCACCTGCTGGACTTCTGAAAGTAATTTAATAAAATCTGTACAGACTGGCTGGTATTATCCTGCCTTAAAAGTTCCCGCATTCCCTCTTGTCTCTCTTGTCTTGGGCCTTCCAAAACAGCAGTTTATGCTACTTTTCAGGTTCAAGGGGCACTTAAACTCTAGACCTACTCTTAGGTTCTAGAGTGTGGGGTACTACTCAAGTGTAGATCCCCCCAAGAAAGAGGGCTTTGTGTCAGATCTCTCTGGCAAGAGAGAATCGTGGCACCCTGTTCTAAACTTGGCCCCGCCCCGAATAAACCCAAATAAACCCATTCGTTGGATTATGTTGTACAGCTTACTGAAATCAATGGGATTGATATTTGTCGTGACTAATTGCAGGTGTGCCCTGGTATCTGCAGGGGTACCATTCCAGACCCCCCCCCATGGTTACTGGGGACTCCTTTTTAAAGATAGGGGAACATCAGTGGTTTTGCTGCAACAAGGTCAAAAAAGGTTTGTTTAATGTTCACTTATCTTTTTAATTGGTATCCATGGATAACTGAAACTGTGGATACCGGGGCACGCCTGTATCACTTTATTTCTTTCAGTGGGATTTAGTCATGACTGACTTCTGTGGGTTGTGGCTAGTGATTGTATTAAAGGGCTAGTTCACCATTGTTAAAACTATTTCACCAGCTCTCTGCCAGCATACAAAGACAAGGAAAGTGCCTTTATTGTGTTAAGATTAGATTCCCTTTAATGACATCTATGTTCTATCCCATTTCCTTATAGAATTCTGGAATTGAGAAAGCCTTTCTCTTTGATGTAGTCAGTAAAATTTATATAGCCACAGACAGCACCCCAGTGGACATGCAGACTTACGAACTGAGCTGTGATATGATAGATGTTGTCATTGACATTTCCTGCATCTATGGGTAAGTGCAGTGTTCTTGTGCCACCCTTTGCTTGCAGGCAGAGAAACTCCACCTATAGGACTAAAATCCAATTGGAATAATGCTGACTTTAAAATGGGGGAACCCTTTTGTGTGTGTCCATAGCTTAGCTTTCACTATTGGTTTTTCTGTAAGTCAGTCTTTTCAGCCATGCTACAGGCACTATAAATGTTATGTAGTCTTCAGATAAGAATCCAGTAATGCCCTACATTAGAAGAGGTAAATTTTATGACTCTTTCATTCCCTATTTCCAACTCAAACTCTTTCTGTTTAGGCTCAAGGAAGATGGTGCTGGAACCCCTTATGACAAAGAATCGACAGCAATAATCAAACTGAACAATACAACTGTGCTTTATTTAAAGGAGGTGACAAAGTTCCTTGCACTTGTTTGCTTTGTTAGAGAAGAAAGCTTTGAGAGAAAAGGTATTTAGTGTCTTTGAGATTTTTTTTAAATAAAACAATCCCAATCCCGTTCATTCTACACTTTACTTGGTGGTACAGTATGTAGAGGCTGAAAATTCTTAACTATTTCTGTGCATGATGGGGTGTGGAGGTGTAGTAACTGTTCACTGGATTTGTTGGAAGTCCTGTTAAAGTGTCTTAAGCAACATAATTTGTGTGGCCCAAAACAACTTTTATTAACCTTGACTGACTTTCAGTGTCATGTCACTTTAGTATTACGTGGCTTCTAAACTGAATTGAGGGGGAAACTTCCTGGGGGGAAAATGAAGGGTTAGCATTGCGTATTTCAACCACTTAAATGGGTCACTCCACTTTAATTTTTCCAACACAACAGTGTCTGTGTTGGCAGAGCTTATGGTATTAACCTTGAGTGAGGTTATAGGCTAAGTTCATAAATCCAAATGTAATGTAACATATTAAAACAACTGACTCACAGATTGAGTGAATGTATATAGTCATTTCAACCAGTGGTGTCATCTAAATGATTTAAGAACAGGTACTCACTTTTGATTGGCATGTGTCAGGACCCGCCCACATCATAAGCCAGAAGTGATGTCATGGCAGGAAGTGACATGAAAAAAGCCCTTTTTGAGGCCTCAGACGATTTTAAACTGACCCAACAGTTGCAACAGTATTCCACAGCACCCCCAGAACATGTTAAGGAGGCCTGGCGTCATGTTAAAGTGACCCAACAGTTCCAAAACCCCAGACAAGCTCATTTTTCAGTGGCAAGGCAAGGCTCCGCTTGCTGCCTGCCTGGCTCTGAGAACGTGCAGGCAACTCAAATGTGCAGGAAATTCAAACATTGCAGGGGGCGGAGTTGACGAGTGGGTGGGGTACCCCCTGCATGACATCACTGATTTCAACTTTTATTCCGTATTTCATGTGAGACAAATCCCAATTTACTTGTGGTGGTTTTTTTGCCTCATTGCTCATATGGCTGATTATTTCTGCATGCATAAGGTTCAAAAGAAAGACATGTTTTTGTCTTACAACTTTTACTATATCCTGATCTAACCTGCTTAAGAATCTTTATTCTCACTGAATGTCCTTTTACAACTCTGTTTTCCTGTCAGTTGCTTGTTTACATCTGCTCTTTAGGTGGTTAAAGAATCTGTGAGTTTTCAGGCTGAGTGATTATATGAAATTCTGTCTCCCTAGTCTAATATTTGAACCACTATACCACTAGTGGTTTTGGTATGAAGAATTTGAAGTGTGAACTTTGCTTTTGTTTCTTTAGGGCTCATAGACTACAATTTCCACTGTTTCCGTAAAGCTATACATGAAGTATTTGAAGTGAGAATGAAAGTAGTGAAAGCACGAAAGAATCATAACCAAATGCAGAAGGCAAAGAGGGCCACTCCCAATGGCACACCTAGACTGCCACTGTAGCTGAGCTCCCTACAGCACAGTTCACTTGCAAGGCTTCTTGTATGATGATGCCACTGGATTCCGCAGCTAGAAGAGGGAATGTGGCTGTTAATCTGGATTTTTCTACACTAGCCTCCCTCCAAACACTGTATCTCTTATCCAGTTGTTCATATTAAGAAATATCTATGACAGAACTGTTTGCACTTTTTTCATATTTCATGGTGGAGCTGAACTTTTGATAAAAGTTGGGTTTTATTTAAAATGCCACTTTTGATGTGTGGTCTTAGGTAGAAATGTGTACAGTAATTTGTCTACATGCTGCAAACAATGAGTAAAACAATCAAGAAAACATGGGAAATGACTTTTTACAAAGTTAGAGTTAATATTCATGCCATATAAATATATATATTTTCCAGCTTGTAAATCAAAGTTTTATTTTGACCTACAGTAGCAATAAAGATATTCTTTTATTGGTACCTTAAAAGATTTGTAAAAACAGGCTTTGGTCCAAAAAAACTACTGGTCGTGCTCTTTTTGTTCTTTATATGATTACCTCTACATAAAAGTAACTTTCTATAAAGAGACTTATTTTCTAAAGGTTGCATGTTGTGTTTGGTGTTCTTTAACATAACACTTGAGAATCACATATCCCATTTGTCAAATACACATTTTGTGAAAACACATACCAATAATTCACAGTGCAGAGCAGATTGTGCTGGAGGGAAGGGGAAAACTTGGTCCTATTTCTATTCCACTTGCAGTTTTCTGGTGGAAGATTCTAAGGGTTCCTCTCCAAGCTACCTCTGTTGAACCAAAGGCTGAGGAACATTGTGTTTACCACAATGCTTGTAAACCTGCTCAGGTATGTGTCGTAGTGAATTGGGCCACCAGCACCCTTCTGCCAGCTAATTTCAAGGAAGAAATTAATGGAAGAACCTACTGACCAATTGGACTAAGGGTGCAATCCTAATCCCCTGCTAGAACAGGCCAGCCCTATATCCATTATAGGGTTGGGGCTGGCTGCAGCACAATCCCAGGCAAAGGGAATCAATTCCCCTCCTCCATTATGGCTGGGATCCATAGGTTAAGACCCTGGCACCACCACCCACCCCAGGCCAGTTGAGCAACCAGCCTTACCTACCCTCCACGGAAGTTGGCACGAATGTGCCTTATTTATTTAAAATATTTTTATCCCATCTTTTATTTATTTATTTATTTTATTAATCGATTTTTACTCCGCCTTTTGTGCCCGAAGGCACCCAAGGCGGCATTACAAAATATATATTAAAAATACAACATAACAATTAACATTAAAAACAGTTAAAACAGTATTAAACAACAATAGCAAAAAATAAAAACCACAAACAATTTAAAAACAGTTTAAAAAAAAACAAAACAAAAAACAAACCCCGTGAATCATAATAACCAGCTGGCCAACCTGTTAGCAGTTAAAAGCTTTTTGGAATAAAAAGGTCTTCAGCCCCCGCCGAAATGTAAACAAAGAGGGAGCAGTTCTCAATTCTAGGGGAAGGGTGTTCCAAAGTTGGGGGGCCACCACCGAGAAGGCCCTCTTCCTGGCCGCCACCCCTCTCACTTCTCCTGGCGGCGGCACAGTCAAAAGGGCCCCCCCAGATGATCTAAGAGTACGGGTTGGATTATATGGAAGGAGGCGGTCCCTCAGATACCCCGGACCCGAGCCGTAAAGGGCTTTAAAGGTCAAGACTAGCACTTTGAATTGGGCCCGGAACAGAACCGGCAGCCAGTGTAGTCGCCGAAGCAACGGCTCGACAGAGTCAAACCGACGTGCCCCAGCAACCACCCGAGCCGCCGCGTTCTGTACTAGTTGTAATTTCCGGACCGTCTTCAAAGGCAGCCCCACGTAGAGCGCATTGCAATAATCTAATCTAGATGTCACTAGGGCGTGGGTCACAGTGGCCAGGTCCGCACAGCTCAGGTACGGCCGCAGCTGGCGAATCAGCCGAAGCTGAGCAAAGGCTCCCCTGGCCACAGCCGCCACCTGGGGCTCCAGGTGTAGCTGTGAATCCAGGAGAACCCCCAAGCTGTGAACCTGCTCTTTCAGAGGAAGTGCGACCCCATTCAGAGCAGGACGATAATCCAATACCCGAGCTGTGGATTTCCGAACCAAAAGCACCTCTGTCTTATCCGGATTTAATTTCAGCTTGTTCGCCCGCATCCAGCCCCCAACGGCCTCCAGACAGCGATTCAGGACCTCAACCGCCTCCTCAGAATCAGGGGGAAAGGAGAGATAAAGTTGGGTGTCATCAGCATATTGATGGCACCCCACTCCAAACCCCCGGATGACCTCTCCCAGCGGTTTCATGTAGATGTTAAACAGCATGGGGGATAAGATGGAACCTTGCGGCACCCCGAACCTAAGAGGTCGGGGTGCCGAACAAGCGTCCCCCAGCACCACCTTCTGGGATCTGTCAGTCAGGAAGGAGCGGAACCACTTCAAAACAGTGCCTCCAAGCCCCAACCCGGCCAGCCGACCCAGAAGGACACCATGGTCGATGGTGTTGAAAGCCGCCGAGAGGTCCAGCAGGACTAACAGGGTCGCACTTCCCCCGTCCATCCCCCGGCGAAGGTCATCCACCAAGGCGACCAAGGCGGTCTCCGTCCCGAACCCCGGCCTGAAGCCAGATTGGAATGGGTCCAGATAATCCGTTTCCTCCAGAACCCTCTGAAGCTGGGACGCCACCACCCGCTCAATCACCTTGCCCAGAAATGGGATATTGGATACTGGCCGAAAGTTGTTTAAATTTGTGGGATCCAGGGAGGGCTTCTTCAGGAGAGGGCGAACCATTGCCTGCTTCAAAGCAGGCGGGAGTACCCCCTCCTTCAGAGATGAGTTCACCACCCTCCCCGTCCACTCGGCCAGCCCTCCCCGGGCAGCTCTAATTAGCCACGCCGGGCAAGGGTTGAGCGGGCAAGCAGCAGGTCTCACACTCCAGAGAATCCTGTCCACATCCTCAGGTTCTACAAGCTGAAAAGAATCCCAAATTGGAGGATAGACAGGTTCCCCAGGGACATCACTAGATATGCCCACAGCGGCGTCCAAGTCATGCCGGATCTGATCGACCTTATCTGTAAAATATTTAGCGAACTCGTCACAGCGAGCCTCCGTGTGCTCCTCCCTACCAGTAAGGGGGGCAAGATGTAAAAAACTGCGGACCACACGGAAAAGCTCAGCCGGACGGTTCTCTGCAGATGCAATGGTGGCAGAGAGGTGTGCCCTCTTAGCCGCCACCACTGCTCTGGAATAAGCTTTTAATTGGGCCCTAGCCCGTGTCCGGTCAGATTCGGCACGAGTCTTTCGCCACCGACGCTCTAGTCGTCTGCTCTGCCGCTTCATCGTTCGCAGCTCCTCAGAGAACCAAGGAGCCGCTCTGATTCTGCGACTGGGCAGAGGACGCTCAGGAGCGATCTCATCCAGGGCCCTGGCCATCTCCGTATTCCAGAGATCGACCAGGGCACCGGGTGGATCACCAACTCTGGCAACAGGAAAGTCCCCCAGAGCCCTCAGGAATCCATCTGGATCCATCAGCCTCCGAGGGCGGATCATAAAATGTGATCCCCCGCCATTGCAGAGGTGAGAAGCCGCGACAAGCCTAAATCCCACCAGACAGTGATCTGTCCATGACAAAGGAGTGATCTTAATCTCCTCCACCTCCAGATCACCATCAACCTGCCCCGCAGTAAACACCAGGTCCAGCGTGTGTCCCGCATCATGCGTAGGGGCAGATATTCTTTGAGACAGACCCATGGTTGCCATGGAGGCCATGAAATCCTGAGCTGCAGGTGTTCCCCGGGGCCTCGGCATGGACATTGAAGTCCCCCAACACCAAAAGGCGGGGGGACTCCAACACCACGCTCGAGACCAGCTCCGTCAGCTCAGGCAGGGAGACTGCTGGGCAGCAAGGCGGGCGGTACACCAGCAGAATCCCCGTTCTGTCTCGCCCCTCCAACACAACGCGAAGGCACTCAAACCCGGTGGACTGCTGAACAGGGTATCTGGTGAGACGGATGGAATCCCGATAGACCATCGCAACCCCACCTCCCCGCCCCTGTAGTCGTGGCTGCTGAAGTACCCGGAAACCCGGCGGACAAATCTGGGAAAGATTAACCCCTCCCAGCTCATCCAACCAGGTCTCCGTGATACATACCAGGTCGGCTTTCTCCTCCAATATTAAATCATGGATAAGAGCGGTTTTGTTATTCACCGACCCGGCATTCAGAAGCAGCAGCTTCAGACTCAGGGGACTGTTGCCAGAAGTACCAGGGGTCAGAGGGATGGGGGAAGGGCCAGAAAGAGGGACAGTCTGTTTTTCCCCAGTAAAGGGGATATAGGAAGCTTACAAGTGAAGTAACAATATTAAAACTATTTTAAAAACATTAAAAATATCATTAGTTAATGCAGCACAGAAATCAGGGGCACCAACATTAAAACCATTTCATTAAAAGATGCCAGCCAACCATTCACTCAAACACCTTTTGAAATAAAAAGGTTTTAAAGCCCTGCTGAAAGGAGGGAGCAGTTCTTAATTCCAAGGGAAAGGCATTCCATAACCAACGAGCCACGACTTTATGGTGCATTTGTGATGACACTGGGCTACCATAAGAGACTTGTGCTGGATCATTGATAACTTGTGCTACAATAAGAGACTTGTGCTCTAGATGGCGTGATACGAAACTGCTGCATGGAACATGCTTGCTTTAGAAAGGTCAGTGGGCCTAGGGACCTTGGGGGCATGTTAAGATAAAGGAAAGTAGGTAACACAGACTCTCCTTTTGGAGATGGATTATGGATACTGTTTACAAATGACTTTTCAACAAAGTTATCAAAGCAGTATATGTAGTAGGGACAGAGTAAGAAGATCAATCCCTGTTAATGGACCAATGGGCTGGGCACCTTATGACATGAGAGACCTAAGCAAGCAAGTTGCTGGCAAGAATGTTACGCTGGTATGAAAACTGACATACTTCCCCCTGCTCAATATGAGAACATCCACTTTGAAATATGCCTTTTTGCTCAATTAATGAAATCTCACACTCATACCAATTATTTGACGTGCAAAATTTTATATATATATAAAAATGGATGTGTATGTGCATATGTTCCAGCATAACTCTGGAATGCCTGGAGTGATTTACACCAAACTTGGCACACATATGCCTTACACTCTGGAAAGAAATACTGTGTGGGTAAGACACCCCTAGCACCCCTAGGGGTGGGGGGTGGGAAGGGGGTGACATGTAAAAATAATTGAAAACAACTGATATTAGGGTCGAGTCCATAGTTTTCGGGGTCACTGAGATGAATAGTGACACTCGCGATGCCATTTAAGTCCACATTCAGCCCCCATCAGCATGGGGGGTGAGAAGGGGTGAAAAATAAAATGTCCAAAATGACCAACATTAGTGTCAAATCCATAGTTTTCGGGGTCGCCAAGCTGACTGGTGACAGTCCCGATGACATTTAAGCCCAAGTGTAGTCTAACAACGAATACAACTCTGTAGAACCTTCTAGAAATTTTTAGAAATAATTATGCCCCAGTCTTGGACTCCAGTCAAATACTTGCCATGTTACCAGGCGTAGTCATTTAATATAAGTCTATCGATACCATAGTAGATGCCTATGAGGCCATCAATTTCCCATCAGACTTCCTAAACTCACTTGATCCCGCTGGATTGCCACCACATCGACTTTAACTTATAGTGGGATCTCCAAATATTTTACTATGGAACCTCGACCCACCAAAACTTTGCAACGACACAAGGCTGTCTGTCAAGAAGATGCTGGGTACTGTAATTGAAGCGACTATCTTAACAAGAAAGGGAGAGGGTGAAACAGTTTTTTCCCCATGGATAACACTCATTCCGATGGATCTCCCTTTTAATTTTAAGAGATTGCAATTTCCAGTGAGACTTGCATTCTTGATCATGATCAACAAGTCACAGGGGCAGTCTATTAAGTACTGCAGAGTGGATTTGAGATCGCCATGTTTCTCCCACAGACAACTTTATGTTGCTTGCTCAAGGGTGGGTTCACCCAAGAATTTATTCTTGCTCCTGTAGGTGAAACTAAAAATGTTCTTTATAATCAAGTTTTCCGTTAAATTAATATTTTAGCGAATTTGTAAAAGATTTTACTTTACAATTTTTATACTGTACTTATACTTTTAATTTCCTGTACATAAAATTACTTTGATTTTACACTATAAATAGAATTCATTCCTTTTCCTGTCTAATAGAAGCTTGGAATACATAAATTCCTGGGCAACGCCGGGTAAGGACAAGCTAGTATTACTATAAAACTATTAAGAATAAGTAGTAGTTCTTGGGTATGAGCTAGAATGGTGCTTCACCTGGCACTAGTACATCAGACACGTGATCTCAACATCATCAAGGAAAACAGATAAGAGAATGAAGGCAAGCAAGAGATGTGCTTGTCAGTGGTGCTGTGTGTGGGATGTAGACTTTACCTGGTGACACATTCATGGTGTGGGTGATACCACAACTGGCCAAAACTGAAAAAGTTGGTATTTCTAATAATACCATCATGTTATATATCACTTGATGCAGAATTTAATGCAGAATGCAATGAGAAAAACAGCTTTGAAATATCAGTATTTTATCAAAACTTAAAGCCAAACAACTAGAAAATGAACTGGTTTCTGCCTTATGTAACAAAAAGCGGATTTTTTAATTTCAGAACTGACCAATGAGACTGACCTCTCCAAGGACCAATAAGGTGGTGTTATGACACAGCAGTGAACCAGTAAGGTGTTAGCAGGAGTCAGCTCTCATTTCCATGTATCAGAGCTAATACTAGAACTCTTATTCAGTTGTATGAGTGCTGTGAAGTTGGCCACTGTTTTTTTGTTGGTTACTGATTTGTTGGTGATCTGTACTGTTATATATTTAAATAAATAAATACAAATTGACACATGGGGTGATGCAATGAGCTGTCGCACCAGGTTAAACAAGTCCTATTGATGCCTCTGGTGCTTTTGACAAAAGGCTTCTGACACAGCCTTTAATCTCTTTTCTTCCTATATAATAGAAATGTATGGAATCTTTTGTAGTGAACTTATCAAGGAAACCTGTTTGAAACTTGATGGCCCTTTGTGGAAGGAGTGAATGCAAGATTCACTCTTTTGTGATCCTGTAAAAACTCAGCTCCTGAATTATTTCATTTATTCACTTATCAATATGTTATGCATAATATAATGTGTCTATTTAAACCTTTAGTTTGAGCCGAGTACTAAAATTTTAAATCTACCTCTTAATGCCAAAACGTTCTTGCAACATTTATAGGAGAGGCTGCTTAAGCAAACAGAGCCCCAAGATGCAAGAATGTGTTTGTGTTTTGCTCCCAAAGACAATTCCCCTCCCCATGGAATGCAGTAAAGCAGGTTATATTGCAGAGAGAAAGGGGCAAGGGATTGTTTCAAATTATGGGAGTGGTCGTTAGCCTTTCAATGCATATGTATGTTTACTTACAGGACATGCTGCTGACGTACTGTATTTTAACTGGAGTAAAACATGAAGTTTACTATATTTGGAAGTTAGCCAAAGCTTTATTTCTCTTGCATAGTAATGAGCTAATTCGTATTTTGCATGGACTAAAAGAATCCTTGTTGGACTTCGTTTGGTATGCGTCCCTTCTTCATCTCTGACAATCAGGGCGCAATCTTAAATTGAGTTAGGCCGGCATAAGCTAAACCAGCAAAGTTTGGCCAGCACAAGGGCCACTGTAAAGTACGTTTGGACCATTCTTGGAGTCAGAGAGGGCAGCACACAGACGTGAGCCATTCTCCCTAACTCCGAGAGTAGTCCAAACACACTTTATGGTGGCCCTTGTGCTGGCCAAACTTTGCTGGCTTAGTTTATGCCTGCCTAACTCCAGTTTAGGATTGCGCTCTCAGAGGTGCTGGAAATGTGCACCCAAGCAGCTGTTTGAATAAAGTACTGAAGACATTTTGATCCAGAAATGGCCTGCGGCTTGAGTTTACCAGCTATCAGCTGAGAACTTGGGGAGAAGGAAGTCTCATTAATTTCCTTCAACACCTTGATTTTTCATAAGCCAATGAAATACAAGGGCTAGTTAGACAAATTGGCATATGAGGAAGGAACTGCTGCATTGGTTTCTCCTTGTGGCCCACATCATTGGCAACAAGGGAGGAAGTATTGCTATAGTTGTTGTTCCCACGTCATGAAAGTACTGGTCCAAAGTCAGTTTTGCCTCTGTTGGTTTAAAAAAAAAGAAAAAAAAAAGCTCAAATTAACCACTCAGAACAAAAGTGTTATGTGAGGATGTACATTGTATATGACATTTATATGCAGCACATTCAGGCCTGGCTCAAGGGAAAATGGTGCTTGAAGCTGTCCCTCCATTGCTGCTGCTGCTGCTGCCCTAAAGGTGCCTCCTGCTCCAGTACAGTGAGAATGTTGTGTAGTGAGAATGTCACAGAGTCTGCCACTGTGGCTACTGCTGCCTACCAACTCTTCCGTGTGGCAGAGCAGGATGGAAGAAGGAAGTTGAGCCAAGCGGGATGGTGCTTCCTTATTCCGAGATGTGATTTTAAACGAAGTAGCAGACACAGAGGGAAGTCGCTTCCGTTGCGTTCTTATCGGTTCAGTGGACGTTCTAATTTTCTTTAGTAGTCGCTGTGGCTACCTTGCGCGAGCGGTGGTTATCCCGGATTAGTTAATGCGGAGTAAATGACTAGCCTCTTGCATTGGCGGCACAGACGGTGAACGAGGCGTTGCTGTTTGTTCTGGCCACCAGTCAGACGGCGTGGCTGGTTGGCTGGCACCGGGAGCGCTGCGCCTGCTGCTCTTGTGAAAGGAAGGGCACTAAGCGGTGGCTCTTGCCGGCAGCCGGCGCGCCTTCCTCCTCCTCCTCCTCCTCAGTCAGAGCTGCCGCCGTTGCCACGTCGAGGGAGTTTCCCCGGAGGGGGCAGTCAGCTGCCGCCGCCCCGGCCCGCCTCCTCTTTTCGCTCCGCCGCTGGCGTGGCTGCCGCTGCCGGCTCGGGGGTGGAGGAAAGAGCCTGACGTGGCCCGGCCGGGCTGGGCTTGCGAGCGTCCCTGCTGCGGACGGTGGGCGGGGGGCGTTCCGCGACGCCAGCCTTCGCCATGGAGAGTCGCTACAACCTCAAGAGCCCAGGTGAGCCCGGGGAGGGGGCGATGGCGGGGGCAGAGGCGGGCGCGGCGCCCCCTGCCCGAGCGGGGAGGCCGACGGCGCGGGCGGCGGATTCCGTCCTGGCTCGCGGCCTCTCTCCTCTCCTGGGCCGGCGGCGCGACCTCCGCCGTCACGCCAGTCCGGGGCTTCGGGGCTCGCCTAGGCCGGAAGCGCCGGCGCTCCGCGACGGGCTTCGCCGACACTGCCCGAGCGAGGGAGCGGCTTCGTCCGTCCGCCGCCGCAGGCACGGCTGCTCCCGCGCGTCTCCTTCAGCGTTGTGGCTGCATCGGCTCCGCCACCGCCGCCGGGCTCTTGATCTCGTCCGAAGGGGTGACGAGGCAGAGGGTGATCCAGGGCAGCGCGCATGGCTCCCTGTCGGAGGCGGCCGCCCTGGGGCAGCTCCGTCCCAGGGTGACCAGATGTCCTCTTTTCCTTCCAGGACATGCCCTACATTTCGACCTTCTGTCCTGGGTAAATTTCAGAACGTCTTACCTTTTAAGGCAGACGGGGTGCTAGTGTCACCTGCTTGCTCTTTTGTTTGTTGAGGTGTATTAAAGGAGAATAAGACACCCCCCAAATTTCTCTCCCCTCCCTACATTTTGGGATGCTGTGTCCTCCTTTATGACAAATGGTCACCCTGCTCTGTCCAGTCCCTTCTTCCCCCTTTCATGTTTTGTATCTTTCCACGACCCATGGGGACGCAGATACTAGTGGTCTGTTGGATATACTATATTTCCATTCCCCCACTAAACGTGTAGGTGGAGGTTTTAAGTGATGATGATGGCACCTATGACTTGAAAAGCTGTGTTCAGAAAAAAATACAACAGCATCTCACTGTCAGATCATATGGACTGAGTGGATTTGTTCATCTTTTTGGTAGCGAATAATAGCATGTTCTCTCTGTGCGCGTGTGCGTGCGTGTGCGAGTGAGTGTGCACCAGTTCATATATAACAAGCCGGTGTCAGGTTAAGAACCTAACATAAGAAGAGCCTCCCTGAATCAGGCCAAGGGCCCATCTAGTCCAGCTTCCTATACGTCTCGGTGGCCCACCAGATGCCTGAGGAAGCACATAAGACAACCATATAACTGCATCCTGTTGGCAACTTCCTTGCACCTGGTGTTCTGAGGTAGCCTACTTCTAAAACCAAGAGGTTGCACACACCCATCATGGCTTGTAACCTGTGATGGACTTTCCTTCTAGAAATCTGTCCAATTCCCTTTAAAGGCATCCAGGCCTGATGCCATCACCACATCCTGCGGCAAGTAGTTCCACAGGCTAATTACTTGCTGGGCAAAAAAGTATTTTCTTTTATCTGTTCTAACTTTTCCAATACTCAATTTTAGACTATGTCCCTTGGTTCTGGTGTTGTGAGAGAGGGAAAAGAACATCTACCTAGCCACTCAGTTCATCCCTTACATAATTTTGTATGTCTCAGTCATGTTCCCCATGCTCAATCAAGTTGACAAAAGCCGTTTCGGCAGATGCATGGGAAAACTGTATGGTGATCAGAATGAATAGCTGAATGGCAAGATCACTTTGGTATGTGTCAAATGCTACCACTCTGATGATTTTGATGATGTGGTTTGATGATGTGGAATTTAGTCAAAGCCCAAAGTATAAGGTCATGTGTATATATTAATACTTCTTGTTTGATTGGCATGCATAGTTACCCACATCTTTTTCTCTTGTGGGGAAAAAAGGCAACTTTGGGAAGGGAGCTTACACTCAGGACTCCAGAAGAAGGGTTGCATTTCTTTTCCTCTGTCCCTTGTCTTTCTTCTGCTTTAAATTTCAGCCTCTTTGACTGCATTTTGTAAAAGGAAAGAAACTTTGAGGATGAACTATTCACACCTAACCATCGGGACAGCCTGTTGAGGCTGAGGTAGTGAAGGCTTTTGGTTGACCTGGGATGACTTTTTCTTTCCTTGCCTTGTCACAGGCTCAAAGGGTCATGTGACCTGACTGCTGTTGCTCCTGCTCAGCATGCGCTGAGTGAGCTCAGTCCTGATTAGCGTTTATTTTCAATTCCTCCAACTGCAGTGTAGTGTGTTCAAGGCTGACTGCTCCTGAGTGCAAGTAGCTGATCTAGGCCAAATTGAGCCATCAGCTTATTGGAATACAGCCACATTTTTGGAAAGATAATGACTGGGAATCAGTGAACTGTACAACAATTTCTTAGGGGAGTTGGGGGGGGGTCCTTTCTCAAACCATATTATGCCATGCCACAATACAAAGCAAACTGCTTTCAAAATTGAAGGGACTTTCCTAGGCAGATGATGATGATGATATGTTATAAGGTCTGTGGTCCAAATGAGAAGTGAAACATTCTGTTGTGAGGCAAGTGGCTAAAACAATTGTTTGGATTCCACCTAGCTTTGCGTACATTTTTGTAAACTGAAATACTCTTTCACATTGATAAAACATTTTTTAAATCTCCAATAAAAAGTGGACCTAAAGCATATTTCTAGATATAGGAAAAACATAAGGAAGCATAGACTGGAAAAGGAAGAGACTAAGTGAGAATTGAAAGAATTAGTGATCAGAAATAATAGCAAAAGCTATAGGTGGTTCATGTTGTTTAGCATAATTATATTTCCCACGTGATCACCTCAGTTTTATAGCTTTCTTCTGTTCTGTATTCCCTTTGCTTTTCATGTTAACCTGAATTATTTTTTTCATTCTTCCTACTCTCTCATGGCCAAGTGAAATTGTGTAATGGTTTCTAGTTCTGAGTAGGGTTTTCATGTCATCTTTTCTCCTGAGTCATATGGATTTTTAAAGTTGGTCCATGTAAAATTGAGGCCTGTGTGAGCCAAATCCTATACAATTTTCTGGCAGTGATGCAGCCATGCCAACAGGACATGCACTGCATCATGCAGTAGAGGGGAAGTCATGGAGGCTTCCTCAACATGAGGGAATGTTTGTTCTTTTACCTTGGGGTTGCATTGCAGCTGCATCAGCATTGAAAAGTTGGATAGGATTGGGCCCTATTAGTCCAGCGCACTTACCATATCAAATCAAAAGAATTCAAACGAAAG
>JAJKFI010000012.1:2493460-2503467 GCA_029204185.1 Lerista edwardsae
ATTCTTTTGATTTGATATGGTAAGTGCGCTGGTAAGGAACTGGACTATATTTCTTTTTACCCTGGCTGATACAGTTTATGACCTTGTGATAGAGAAGTATATTGTTTATAAGAGTACAGTGCAGTTAATCAGTGCAGTTAATTGCTAGAATCTTGTTCTAGCAATGTGTGCTGCCGTTCTTAATAAATGTTATGTCATTCCAGACAAAGATTTATAGATATTTCATATAGCTGAGTAGTACGGTTTATTTCACTGACTGAACTAGCGTTGCAGATAGCATCCTTTCATTCATGGGCCACTAATTCATTATTTTGTGTATTGTAGTCTGGGTTAACAAAAAATGCAAATTATTCAAGATTTTTTTTACATGTTCCCTGCCAACCTAGCAGTTCGAAAGCACCTAAATGCAAGTAGATAAATAGGGACCACTTTGGTGGGAAGGTAACGGCGTTCCGTGCGCCTTGACGTAGAGTCATGCCGGCCACATGACCACGGAAGCTTGTCCTCGGACAAAACGCCAGCTCTACAGGCTTTGAAACGGAGATGAGCACCGCCCCCTACAGTCGGTCACGACTAGACCATTCGGTTATAGGGAAACCTTTACCTTTAACTAAAATGATCTATATTCATTCAGCATTAAATAACTTTTGTGCATTTTTCTGTTAAATTTGCTGTGTTGGAACTCTGGCAACTAAGTACCAACTCTCAAATTGAGGAAAAAACATAAAACTGCTGCAATCCTATAAAGTGGGGGAAGAATCACATGCAGTTGAAACTTGTGCAGCCACTGGCATAATTGAAGGGGCAAGTTGGCTTGGTACCAGGAAGTGACCTTCATGTTCATATGTAAGCATAGCTGCAGTACAAATTTGGAAGAAGAAAAACAATGAACAATAGAAATGAAAAATAACTTAAACAATAAGTTAGGATGAACAATAGCACTTAAAATTAATTTGACTATTTGATTGGATTAGAAAATGAGGCAAAATGGTTTTTATTGAACTGGATACTGCCAAGAAAAACCAGATGTATCTGTTGCAGTATGTGCCACTGTTAGTACATTGTTAGTCTTAAAAGTGACATGTGACTCTTTGATTTTGCTATATCGCACTAACACATGCAGTGCACGTTGAATTCAATGGCACTTGCTTCTGCATAAAAATGCTTAAGGTTGCACTGTTAGCGTATGTAGTTACTGAAACTATTAGTCTGATAAATATATTGCTTGCTTAGCATGGCATTTTTGTTAAAAGAGTTGTTGAATTCCATTTTTAAAAAGCATGGCATTATGTCTGTATTGCAGGCATGTTACTGAAAAGCTCTGGGGTGAAAGTGAAACTTCAAATGTCATCATAAGTTCTTTAGAACAGATAGATCAATCAATCAATATTATTTTTATACCGTTTTTTAACACAAGTTCACAAAGCGGTTTACAGGCTAATAATAATAATTATAAAGTTAAATGGCTCCCTGTCCCAAAAGGGCTCACAATCTAAAAAAAATGCAGAACCCCACCAGCAACAGCCACTAGAAAAGACACTGCACAGGGGTGAAGAGGGACAATTACTCTCCCCCTGCTCAATATAAGAGGAGCACCACTTGAAAAAGATGTGTGCCAAGAATTGGAAACAGAAGTACTCCAATTTCAATATAAATATTTATTACTTTTACATAGATTAAAAAAACAGGTCCCTGCCCCAGAGGGTTCCAATCTAAATATTAGCACAAGAAAGGCAACAGTATGAGAGAAAGGAGGTGATGGCAGTGATAAACAGGAGAAACATTTGCTATTGTTTCAGTAGAATACCTTCCAGTGCTGTAATATGCTTCGGGAAATCAAAAGGCTGTATGAAACAGCACTATGGGAGATGATTATAACACAGTTCAAATGTAGATGTGTTCACAATACTGCACTCACAATACAAAAGCTTGGAGCCTGCCTTCACTCATCCTATGTAGCAGCAGTAGAAGATGATGAGAAGAGCCAGGAGATGAGCCAGACTGTGACTTGTCCTTGGGAATTACTGTACAGGCATCTTGCTGAAGAAAGCATCAAGGGCAGGGGTCTCCAGACTTTTCAGTGTAAGCTCCACATTGTATGTTTTACAGATTTTTGAGGGCCAAAACAAATCAGATGAATGAATGAATGAATGAATGAATGAATGAATACATTCTACTTGGATCTTTTTTGTAACCAGCATTATATGAATCAGAACAAAAAAAATGTAACATTGCAAAGAAGTAATGCCGTGTTTAAACTGAGAAATGATATATAATGAGTCAAAATGTCAAATATTACAAATTGCTGCAGGACAGATAAAATCTTGTGGTGTGCTGGATGTGGCCCCTGGGCATGGTTTGGAAACCTCTGATCTAAATTGCCTTGCCTGGAGTTTTCCCTCCCTAAGCATTTCCTGGTGGCAAGCTTTTGGCCTGAGCTAGCCAGAACTCACTACACTCATTGGTACTGCACTGCCAAAATATGCAGCTTCTTTTGGTTAAAAGCACAGCATGGGCAACTACATTTTTCCACACTAAGCATTTGAATGGTTTTACGGATTTTAAGCTTTCTTTTTTTATAATACTGTAAAAATTACACTCAGGACAAAGAGTGCAATAACAAAACTATATTATAGGAAACGGCTCAATCGGAGGTATTACTCATGTATGTCAATATGTTTACAATTTACTAAGTTATGGTGCCAAAGCCTTCATAGAAAAGATGGGTTTTCAGAAGGTTGTGATTAAGGTGGCATCCCATATGCAGGTTGAGCCTAATTCTCTGCAAATTTTATATCTGCAGATTTGGCTCAACGTGGATTCCCTGGACCTGAGTTGAGCCAGATTAGGCTCCACTCAGAGCTACTGAAGGCGACCAGAACTGTGCTTTGGTTTCCTCCAGAAGCTCTTCTGAGGCCAAGCGCAGGTGTGCATGGCCCCTGTGGGCTCATAAAGCCCTATGGACCCAATAGGAGCATAGCTCTGGTCAGGTTTGGGCGGGGTGTATGGGCAAAATCCACGGTTTAATTACTCGATATTTTTTAATCTACGAGGGTTCTGGGAATGGAAACCTTGCGGATAAAAAGGCCCCACCTGTAATTCCTTTTTCCAAAATCACTTCATAAAGGATTATATAAAGGAATGACATTAATTTGAGGTGGCTCTCAGTATTTTGTATTTTGTAATGTAGGAAAATCAACAAGCATGTTGTTAATCTAGTAGATGGCAGTCACCCCTTAAGGCATATCCTGCCACAAGAACACGCTACTTCAAGGGGCATTGTGATGTTAACAAACCTATTTGCATTAATGGTGAAAAGCAATTCCACTTGTTGGTGTCACTCAAACTCCTTCTGCCTTTGAAAGGAAGAAATATTGTAGTGTGAGTAAATTTATTTATGTATTTAAAAGTTTATATTCCACCTTTCCCATGTGGTACATATCCAGCAATAAAATATACAATATATTAGAACAATAAATAAAATAATTAAAATAAAACACAAAAACCACTGGGGGACAACAATTTAGAACAGAAAACCTGCAGAACAAAAACGTTTGAAAATAGGCAGAGAGGTGAAGGCACTTCTGGGAATTGTAGTTGTTATGAGGGCTGCTGCTATGTAGTAACTGCTATGGTAGTAACAAAAACTATTCTTTTGAATATTATGGCAAACTTTTTATTAGGATTAGTATCTGGCAAATTGCATTTTAAATCAGTGGTGCTTACATAGGTGTATTTGGAACAGGAGTGTTAACTGGAATGGAATGAAATGGTTGTTAATTACCATATATATTAGTGTATAAGTTGATCTCATAGATAATCAGAGGGTACGTTTAAACCAGTGATGTCATTCAGGGGGAACGGACCAGAACGGGCGTTCCGGATCCTAACGGGCTCCGTGGCTGGTTCCGGGTTCCCGACAAGTGCCAATCAAAAGTGAGTTCCTGTTCCTAAATCATTTTAATGACACCACTGGTTTAAACCATAAATAATAGAAATTGTTATGACCGGTGGATAAATTTGGGGCAAAACTTGGTGGGGGGAGTATGAAATTCTTGAAAATGACTTACCAGTAATTTTGAGGCAGCAACAGACAGCCAAATAAAAACTAGAACCATTTCACTTTCTTCTGAGGCAGCCCAGAAACGGAGCTATTCTCCAAACAAGAAAGAAAAGAAATGAAGGTGCTTATGGAGTTATAGGCTTTGTGAGGAATACAGTACAGCACTTTCATAGCGGCAGCCCTCATAACAACTTCAATTCCCAGAAATGCCTTCACCTCTCTGCCTATTTGGAGAAAAAGGAAAATGTCTACCAGTTTTTTCCTTGCTGTCTGTTGGTGGCTGAGAACAATTACTGGTAAGAAAAATTGCTCTTTTTAATACTCCCTGCTTTCTGCTTCTTAGCCCAACTCCCCCAGCTGCTGTTAGAAGCTTTATTAACTATATTGATCCTTGTATAAGTCAATCCATGTTTTAGGGTCAATTTTCATGCATACATTTTTATACATGAAGATATAGGGAATCAGCAGGATCCAAAGGGCAGATGGTCTGCAATCACACCAGAGTTTTTAAGGCTTCTCATCCTGCCACAGCTTACTCTTGTGCCACAGTATACTCTTGTGACTCTGAAGATTCATTTTAATAATTTGGTATTTGTGGGTGGTTATGCCAGTCAAAAATTCCTAGTAATCTATTACTCACGTCATTTCCTCTTTTTCTTTCTTTCAGCTGTTAAACGTTTAATGAAAGAAGCCGCTGAACTGAAGGATCCAACAGATCATTATCATGCACAACCCTTAGAGGTTAGTGTGTATCCCTTTACCACTCTATCAAGTATGTCCAGGGCCCTCAAAGAGGAATGTTATCGGGGGTATTTAGTTTCTTTTGGGCCCCTTTCCAAAGGGAGTGGGGGGGGCTAAACAGAGTTGGGGGAAGGTGACAACGCGTGGGGAGGGGGTGAAACAGGGCAGAGAAGGGTGGCAAAAGCTAGAATAGTCTTTGGAGCCATGTCTACTAGGCTTCCCAATGCGGAGCCTAGGTCTACCTGTTTGTGCTAAATACAGTAATACAGGAAACCAAACATACAGGGTATAATCCTAACCTGGAGTTAGGCCAGCACAGTTAGGCCAGCAAAGGTTGGGTTAAAACGTGTTTGGTCTACTCTCAGAGTCAGGGAGGATGGTGCACATCTGTGAGCTGGCCTCTCTGAATCATTTAGTTTGTGGCGCCCCTTGTGGCGGCCAAACTTTCCTGGCCTAACTGTGCCTACCTAACTCCAGGTTAGGATTGTGCTGTAAGTCTCTAACATCTTTAAAATATAGAAAATAATTACAGACAATTGGCATCATCATATGTAGGCTAATACTAGAATGGAAAGTGTCTTTGTATGTACCAAAACTTACTTCTGCAGCAGCTGTAGTCCTGCAGCTGTGTCCCTGAGCTCATGGTGAGTGGAACCACAAACCAAAGAACTACTGTAGCAGGTCAGTTTCCTCCTAGATTTGACACTGTGTTAAGGTGTGCCAGGTGTGCATTTCTTGGCCTGGTGCCATGTATTGCTGTGCACTGGCAGTAGCACTCCGAACATTGAGTTCAGGTGAGATTGGAAAATATAAGATCCCAAGAAATTTATGGGTCCCACGTTCGGTCCTGGGCCTCCCCTTTTTGACCCTGGGCCTGACATAACCTCCTATACCCCCCACTCATGGGCCCTGAATAAGTCTACCAAAGTATCTTACAAGACTGCCTGACTAGGCATATGTGCCTAGTCATTTGTAAAATAACACCAAATAACACCATTTTCAAACACTCCTAGAAATAGTATTAGTCTTTCATTCTCAAATTCATACAAAAGTGCTTTCGTTTCAAAGTAGCGACATCCTGTGCAAGCAACATACCTAGAATTCACTTTGCATCATTCTCTATTACTCCGTGTCAAGACAGATAAAGAAAACAATGACCGCTCACAGAGCACATAAAATTTACTGAGATTGCATTAAGCCCCCAAAGAATACAAATATCAAAGTATATTGTAAAAGGCTTTTCAAGAGACTCCTGGCCCAAAAGTAATTGCTTGCCTGGAATTCACCCAGTATAACTGACTATGGTAAATGGATTTTTCTTGTTGCTTTTAAAGGGCTAGACGGAATGTGGTGCTCTGTAGGTTCTCTGAATCTCCAGCTGATCTTCTGAAAAGCTGCTTGGTGGCGATTCCTAGCAGCCAGTCTATCTCCTAATGAGAAGCCTGTTTTTGTGGTTGTTAACATGTACCACATGTGCTTCCCACATGTGCTTCCCACATGTGCATCAACCAAGGGAAGATTAATGAGCTACCAGCCATATATCAGACATCATTGTTTAGACCATTGGGTCGCGAGCCAATTTTCAGGGGGGTCACGGAGAACATGTACTGCCATCTTGAACAGCTGGGCACTGCCATCTTGGAAGCTTCTTTTGGACAAAAAATCAGCCACCATCTTGAAAAACAGAGCTTGTGGTTGGTGAGAATGTGAGGTGGGGGAGAGAGAGAACACAGTGAGAGTATGTGTTCTTAACTATCTTTACTAATATAAAGCTATCATCCTTCCTGTGCCTGATGGAGGGCCCCTTTGCAAACTAGCTTTGTAAAACTTAGCAGTTGGGAACAATGACATCGCTTCTTTCTTAATGCCATCACTTTCGGCCCTAGGTCAGGGGGCCCCTGAAAGGGGGTCTCGGTGCAAAAAAGGTTGGGAACTACGGGTTTAGACAGAATAATTAAGATTCAGTGATTCTACAGAGTAGATCTTTCACACTCTTTTAAAAAGAAACCTCCTGACCTGTTTCTGATCCATTGATATCTCCATAGTCATAGAAAGAGAACGTTAGTCTCTTGAAAAACTATACTATTTGTATGGAAAAAAACTGTACCGTCTGTTAAGCCATTGTCTCTGAAATGTGTATTACATAGGAAGAGTTTGGTCTGCTGCATGTCTTTTGCTATAACTACTGGTAAGCAATTGGAAACAGACTTTAGGATCATGTGTCTTCCCACCCAACTACCTTCTTTATGCTGAAAGTGGCTATTGTAATGAATGCTATTGTTAACCAAGCTTTTGAAATCCACTTCACACCATTTTATTTAATACTACTAAGCAACTTCGGTTAGCTTTTATCACAGTTAAGGCCAGAGGCAGGAAACTCATGCTGGAGCGGGAGTTGTTTATGTTCTACATATGTACCAGCCCACTGAGAAGCCTTTGGGTATCATCCAGTCTAGTGATTCTGCCACCAGGAACTTGCTTCTCAGACAGAAGCTTTCTCAATAAAAGGATGAAGTGGTTTGCTCATGCAAGATGCCTTTTCATAAGCCGGAACTCTGCTTTTGTTCACTGAGGGAACCCCCAATTGTAGAAAGGTTGGGATGCTACCCTTTGAAAGCAAATTGCACATGAATAAATGGCACTTTTTATGAATGTATTTAAACAATGGTGTGTACTGCTGTCTCATCTAGCATTTCTTGTGCTGTGAGAAGTTAGTATTGCAGTGTTTACATTTTTATTGCTGTATCTCTACAGAGGATTTCAGATCACCAGTTCAAATGTTTGTGTAATGTGTGCCTATTCTTGTTGCATGATTTATACTTATGTCAAATCTCTGTACATAACTGGCTACACTTATGTGAGAAACATGTCATTGGATTACAACCATAAGTGCATTTGTTTTGAGTAAGGATGGCTGGCCCCTGATTTCCCATTTAGTGTATTTTACATATTTTTTTTTCTTTTGTAGGACAACCTTTTTGAGTGGCATTTTACTGTCAGGGGTCCACCAGATTCAGATTTTGATGGAGGAGTTTATCATGGACGGATTGTACTACCACCAGAGTATCCCATGAAACCACCAAGCATTATTCTCTTAACGGTAAGAATTAGCGGTAACGGTAGCAACCACCATTAAAGCATGAACATGTGGTTAGATTTCCATTAAAATTTTGGGCACCCTGATTAATTTGTAAAATAATACTGTGGTAAATGCAGAACTTATTTTTTAAATCTGTGTTCATCTCTGTAACCCTATAAATTATGCTACCTGGAATTTTAGCTTTAATCTGTAAGATTATTTTGTAAAAATTATTATTTTGCTTTAATAATTCTGTAAGAAACGTAGGAAGTGCCGAAGCATGAGGAAAGAAGTAGTCTTCTTCCTTGAGTGATGAACTCTAGGAACAATAATAGTCGTGGTACTTTGAGAACAAAACAATACAGATATTTTAATTCTCAGGAGATTGGAGGACATTAGCAACAGCATAAAACACTCGGTACTGTTCAGGATCTTTTATCTTACTTTAATAGCTACATCTTTTGTTGCTGTTTCTTTTAAAAACAGGCTGGAGCCAGATCCTTTTAAGAGTTGACACCACCAGTGATTTTTGTTGTTGTTGTTGTTGTTCAGCTTCCTGTATGACACAGTTTCTGATAAACTTGACATTTGAAATTTTCTTGACATTTGAAGTCTTTTTTTTCCATTAAGGGAACTGAGAATGCGATGTCTGTCAACATATATATTTAAGAGGGCATTTCTGTCCAACTGTGTTCATACTCCAGGAATAATAACTTCAGGCTGAGTCTGGATGTACCTTACATTTTTTGTCAATACATTATTCTGGAAGGGCAACTCAATGTGACTTGAGACAACCCATGTGATTTTAATCCTGCTGGTTACTTAGGTCTTTGGTTCTCTGCTGGAAATGTGATTATCTACATTTGCAGTGCCAACCAACAGACCCTCAGCATGGAATGATGATGAGATCATGTGTTAGAAGATCAGCTCTGTCTAGTCCCTCCCAAAGGGTGCAGGCAGTTATTCCCCTGAAGGCAAATAGCATCAGGGTCTATCTGTGCCAGCTACTTTTTTAGAGGCTACTATGTCATGTCACCATTCTTTGAGAGAGAGCTGTTGTCTGTATGTAACCAATACTGCTGCCACAGAGAAGATATAGAGAGAGATTTCAAGTTTTCAGCAGTGTTCAGCAGGCTCTTGAATATGAGCATGTACTAGCTGTCCACAAGGCATTATACAACTGTAAAGTATTGCTGAATATGATTTGATATAACAAAAGCTTTCATGTACGTATCTTCGCTATCTGATAAAATTTGACTTTTGAAAATAAAGTTTATGGGTTAAAAAATGTTTGATTTTCTTTTTCTTTTCCATGTCCTTATTTAAGGCCAATGGCAGGTTTGAAGTGGGAAAGAAAATTTGCTTAAGTATCTCAGGACATCATCCTGAAACATGGCAACCATCATGGAGCAGTAAGTGTCACTTATAATTCCATAGTGTTTTGGCTGCAAAGGGGTCTTGATACAGAAACAAAAGCACAGATTGCTGTGTAGAATTCTTTTTGTACATTTTGTCTTCTCTGCAGAAAGTTGTTGGTCATGTTGCATTTTCTTGATTTTTTTAACAATTATATTGGTCTGTATATTTTGCCTTAAATGTATATTTTAATAGGGGCTTTCACATTTGAAATATTAGCCTGCATATTTTTCTTTTTCAACTAGTTCTCTTGTTCCAACTACAGTAAGAACTGCCTTGCTTGCCATTATTGGATTTATGCCAACAAAAGGAGAGGGCGCTATAGGATCTCTAGACTACACACCTGAAGAACGAAAAGCACTTGCTAAGAAGTAAGGTGTCCTTTCTGTTTATAACAACTCATTATGCTGGATCTTATTTCTGACTAAAGAAAAATGTTTTCATTCATTGCTTTCTGAATAATCTTAAATAAGATTTAAGCCTGCCTTTGGTTTAGAGACAGAGTGTGTTTGAGGATTGTTGTTGATTTGTGAGGGGTTTGCTTTTCACCACTATGATGTTCTATGACCGGCCAAAGGTGTGATTTTTTTTTCCAATGATAAGAAAAAACACATAACACCACTTTCTGCACTTCTCATTCTTGTAAAAAAAAAACAAAAACCACACACACACACACACACACACACACACACACACACACACACACAC
>JAJKFI010000012.1:2503477-2540632 GCA_029204185.1 Lerista edwardsae
CACACACACACACACACACACACACACACACACACACACACACACACACCCTAAACCGGAAAAAAAATAAACTGGGAAATCTACAAAAAATAAAAAATAAAAATGGGCTGCACTGGTGCATGGATAATAACAGTAGCTGCATCTGCTGATTCTGTACCACCTGTATCACTGACCAAGTAGACTTTTAAAGCGGTTGTAATTGATAATTATTTCTAAAAATGCACCCTTGGAATAAAAACACATAACATCACTTTCTCCTCATTGAGGGGGGGAGGGGGGAGGAAAATTCTGAAAAATTAAAAATGTTTGTTTAGTCTAATGTTTAAACTATTGGGTAGAAATGAGTGGTTTTACTTCAGAAACATTTAAGCAGATTTGAATTTCATCCGCTGAGCCTCCCTCCATTTTTGGTTTTGGTTCTGCTTTGAAAGGTAAAGCGAACGCTTTGCCACCACAGCCCAGAGGCCAGTACAAATATATGGCAAAGTATACTGCATCACAAAAACCTCTGGCTCAAACAAAATTACACCCCTCACTTATCATAGTGTAGTTCCTGCCAGTTCCGCCTCAGGTTTTACCTGTAGTAGAATTTGGTGGCATCTCTGATTTCTGCTTCATCTATTTTCTCAGACACCTCATTTAAATGGGCAGAAACAGCAACCTTGGCAGGACTGGCTTATCCAGCGGTTCCCAAACTGTGCGGTTGGGACCTAATTTTTATTGGAATGCGATACTAACAGATACTAATTGGAATGCGATTAGGCTATATGCATCAAGGGTTAAACAAACTGTTACTTGGGGTGGGAAGAGCACTCCTATCCAGTCACTATTAGCATCAATTACCAAGGGGTGCCACCACACCCATGGGCGTCTATAAATCGGGCAGCAGCCTCTAAAAAGTTTGGGAACCACTGGGCTAATCCATCAGTTAATCTTATTGTAAGGAAATAAAAAGATACCTAGTAAAATGACCAGCCATCTGGTCCTGATGAGAAACAAACTGGATCTGTTTACATTTTTATTTTAACGATCTTGAATACTGCATAAACTGGTGTAACCTTGTTGTCGTGTTGTACTGCCTAATTTATTGATTTTTATTATTTTATTAACATACAATTGACTGGCTAATGTTCCTTCTTTGTTCATACTGTTTAAGACATTTTTTGGACACGTTGTTTATTATCTGATTACTGTTATTAATGATTGAGAGCCCAGTCCAGAGCTCTTCATTTCTAGCGATATGTGCGTACCACTTGTACTGGTGTCGCATAAAGGGCCTCCAACGCCAGCAGTAAGCTATTACCGCCAGTGCTGGGGCCGCGCCATGGTGACACTGGCCATGGGTGCCCCGGAGGAAGCACTGCTCACCAGTGAGTGGTGTGCCGACTGCTCACCTGCGACGTGGCCTTTCTGGCCACGACTGCCTGGTTACCGCTGCACTCCCGGGCGGTAGGGCAGCTCTAGATTGGGCTGCCTGGCTACAATCCTATGCACTCATTTCTAGGAATAAGCCCCATTAAACGTAGAAGAACTTATTTCTGATTATATATGCATATGATTTGACTATAAGGCTGCAATATTAGTACACTTGCTTAGGAGTAAGGATAATTGAACACACATAGTTCTTGCTCCTTAATAAACACATACCAGACTGGACATTTTAGCTTGCAGAGAAAACTGGCAATTTTAAGTGTTTAGATTAGCTGTTTTTGTAAGCAAAGTTCAAGTTCTTTTAACAAAAACACTTTGAAGCAAAACATTTTGGCACTTGTATTTTGTACACCATGTTTTGTGGTTAGGAAAGCACTGCGGAAGCTCATGGCAGAATCTTATCAGCAATTACGCATTTAGGGCTCCAATCCTATCCACATTTATGTGGGAGTAAGCCCCGTTAACTACAGTGGGACTTCTGAGCAGACATGTACAGGATTAGGCTCTAGAGTCTGTGAAAGATGTTATCATATAATACACTTGTGGAGTCCATGAGCCTGCTGGCGAATTTTGATGGCTAAATTTTTACTTCCTTCTAGGTCTCAGAGTTTCTACTGTGAAGGATGTGGATCACTTATGAAGGATGCCCTGCTACCATTAACATCTGGAAGTGCCTCAAGTCAGGCAGACAAAGAGGCCAAGGAACTGGCTAGACAAATTAGTTTCAAGGTAGACTCTTTGTTTTCTTCCTCCTGATTCAGTGACTAGGACAATAGCTAGAGTAGACAGACTGACAGGTAAAGCTTGCCAAATCAGAGGTCTCTTGGTGGAAGGCATGGAGGTTGATGAAACGTCATTTATGTCCTGATTGATTATGGAGCACATTGGCCATATCCTGCTCGCTGCTTGGCTGAAACCATGTACTGCAGGCCTTCCCACCTCCATGTGTTTTGAAATTTGAGCTTTACAAGATGTTTATAGATAGGAGAGAACTAAAGTAGTTGTTTTAGAATTGTAACTCACCTTGTTCAAAAGTTCAGGGAGAGCGTGTGTGCAGATCTTTAAATCTGCCCGAAGTACCAAACAAACTGTTCATGTTGGTGAGATTAAACTTGAGCTGCAACATGGGGATTTTTAAAATGTTATTTCTAGCATTGGAAACCACTTTAAGATGATAGCACATGTGTGTTTTAAATGCCGTGTTATAAACAGCTGTCGTGGATTTTAAAAGAAGTTGTATACCTGTGTTTCTTGAATGGTTTCAGAAATAATGTTTGTCCTGCTTTTGATAACCAGAATGATGTCAGCACAGCAGCTGCATTCTGGAACTTGATGCATACAAGCCTCATGTTCTGGAGTCTTGTGCATATTTTCTTCTTATGAGAGTGAAGCCCTCCCATGATATGTATACCCATCTCATAGAAGAGAATGGCAAACTCCACCACACATGGGGCCCAATGAGTCAATGAATTGCATCAACAGCAAAATCAGTTCAGTTCCTCCGTCATTTTAATTTAGTGGGAGATGTGTGCTGCATATCTCTATTTTTGGGATTTTTACTGTCACTTTAAGTAAACTAAAATGAAAATATGAAAACAAGCTTATTTCTATGTTGTCATTTCTGAATAAATGAACTACTCTGAAACATTTGATCTAGAAATAATATAATATCCCAAACAAAGCTGGTATGCCTGTTAATGGAGTAAATAATATAAAAAAGAGAAAAGATGCATTATATCTGATTAAGGTTTAATGTGCCTGTTTGTGATGATTTTTCTTTTGTTTAAGGCGGATGTAAATTCATCTAGGAAATCTGTTACTGAACCCACAGACTCATCAGAGTTTAACCACTTGACCAGTTCATCTGAGCTCCAACAAGAAACTATAGCATTCCAAGATACAACCACCAATGAAGTGGTAGGTGTTTAATCAATCTGACAAGGTGAATGAAGAGCAGGAGTTGGAAAAACCAGGTTAATCTTACTGGGCATTCCTAGAGATTACCTTTTCAAGCTTATCAAAATTCTAGGAAACCACTTACCATACTTTCATGCAATCTTTTCTTGGCAAATCTTGTCACCTTTAATTTCTTTATTTTCTTTTTCTTTTTCTTTTTTTTTGCATGTTAACTCACCCAGCCTCTCTCTTTCATTAAGTATTCAAGTACAGTGGGCCCTCACTATCCATTGAGGTTCCATTCCAGGAAACCCCACAGATAAGGGAAACCACAGTTGTTCAAATCCACAGTTTCCCTGGCCCCCTTCACCTCTGAACCTGAGCAGAGCTGAGCCCACGACCTCTGTGAGCTTCAGCATGTCTGGAGGCCAAAAGTCACTTCCGGTTTAAGTCACTTTTTTGGCCTCCATGCTTTATTCTGGAGGCTGCGGGGTGGATGCGCACAGCGGGCTTCAGAACGCCTCCAGACCCAGTCAGAACTCAGCTGGAGTCTCCATCTCCAAAACCAAAACTATTTTCTATGCAAAAATGTTGGAGTTGGGGTTGCTTGACCCGAACACTTTATGTGCATGGTATTTTAGCTTTCTTTATCATTCACAGCTTTTACAGAAGATCATTCCTTTGCAACAGGGATAGTTTCTGGCCCCCCACTCAGCTCTTATTCTAATTAACCTCAAACCTCAGAGACTTCCGTTAACCAAAAATAAAATAAAAGCCCTGATCGTCAGTGTTGTTGCTTTTACTTTAATAAATATGTTTATCATGTTCCTTTTTGCTTATAATCTCTGATGTAAATTTAGTTTTTGCTAGCTCTAAGAGGGAAGATTCTGGAATACCACATGGCGATTCATTCAAACCTCCCTTATAGGAATGCCTGGAGCACTGAGTTGCAGGAAGGCATACATAAAAATAGTCTTTTTTTCCAGTACCAATGTTGCTGAAATTGGCCTCAAGAAATGGTTTTCTTCATGGGGAGCGGCGCTTGAAAAAGGCATGCAAAAACCACGAGAGAACTTTGAGGATCTTCTTTATTCACTTGCGCAAGTGGGCCAATCCCCTGCCCCCCACTCAGGCTGGCAAGGAAAAGGCAAAATAATACAGATTGAAAGCATTTTTATAACCCTCTCCCCTCCCTCTCTTTCTGTCTCTTTTCTCAGGCTTTTGCTTTGAAAAGTCTCACTGCCCACGGGGGGGGGGGGGTTGAGTTGAGAAACACATAGACCTTGAGAATGTGCTGTGATTCTTTGCGAAAGTTACACTGGCTGTAACCAAACTCTTATCTTTAGCGTGCAGAGCGAGCTGTCCTGAAAATTTACAGCAGCAGAGAGGTGGGGTAAGAACAGCAAGAGCAGGGGGGGGGAGAAAGTTACATTCTTCGAGCGACCTTTATGCGTGAGAATTCTAGCAACCTTTAGGCATGAGAATTCAAGATGGTTGTGGTCTGGTTCGGCTACACCGAGAACCCCCTGAAATGCTGTTTCTGACTCAGGGTTAAACACATAACTTACAATGCCTTGAGTGTCCAGCTTTGGGGAACAGTAAAAAGCTTTTACAGAAGATCATTCCTTTGCAACAGGGATAGTTTCTGGGCTCCCACTCAGCTCTTATTCTAATTAACCTCAAACCTCAGAGACGTCCGTTAACCAAAAATAAAATAAAAGCCCTGATCGTCAGTGTTGTTGCTTTTACTTTAATAATATAAATACGTTTATCATGTTCCTTTTTGCTTATAATCTCTGAAGTAAATTTGACTCTGTAAAGGTCAATATTAATTCTGACCATTTTAAATAATTGTTTGCTTAATTATGACATATTAATACAGCCAAGGATAGTGCTTATATAACCCATCCACTTTGGAAGTGACTCAGGTCTTGTACTGGCACAGTGCAGCTGCTGCTATGGCTGCTGTAGATGCAATCTAAATTCTCTGATAAATTGTAGACAAATCCCAGTTAAGCTGGGCATGTGAGTGCGGTTTGTGTGGCAGTGATGTGTTTTTGAGGGTTGATGGGACTGCAGATTGGTTGAAAAAAAAATCATGCCAAATCACATCAGACCATCTGTTGCTTAGTGAAGACTATTTTCTAGCTATTTGGAAATGCAGACATGCTAATATTATGCATTCCTCCCACCCGTTTTAGTTCGATTCTTGCTAAGCTATTTTATTTCATGTTTACATTTCTTTTGCAGATCTCATAGTTTTTGAGTGTTTAAAGAACAAATACCTAGTCATTGAAGTCTTAAGAAATAATAATTGCATTTTGATGTGGGAAGGGGGAAAGACACTAATATTTTTATTTAATCCCATTGTAGATTATATTGTTTCAAGTAGGAGCACAAGCTTTACTCCATTCATGTCTCAGCCATCAGAGTAGGTGCTACGTACAAAACCAAAAAAGCTTTAACTTACTTACTTCCATTTGCTACATTCAATGGATTATTACCAAAAGTAGATTAATATTTTACGGGATCACATTGTTGATCTCTCTTTGCTGGCTTCAATCAGGCATATGTTTGAAAAGCTGCCCATATTTCAAGCATCACACACACAAACAGGATGTGTCTTGGAAGGATGTGTCTTGGAAAATATTCCTGCTAAGCCAACTTTGGTTAGAACAGGATTCGGAAGTAGGATTTTTTTTTGCATAAGAAATTCCAATGTGAGAAATTGTCTGATCTGGCATATCCAGTTTTTGCTGGATTGTTTTTATTTGTTTAATTGCCTTTGAGGTCCCATATATGGGACAGAATGTGAAGGGTATACATTATTTTAGTAAATAATAAGCATTGCCACACAATGCTTCAATGTTTTGCTTCTTAATATATTGTTTTAGAGTGAGAGATACTAAGACAAATAACACCCACAATTTGCCACTGCAGGCATTTAAAAACATTAATCTGTTTGTGATACTAGGCTCCTTGAATTCACTGTAAGTTGCATCTGTAAATTAATATATTCTATTGCCAGGTTTCCAATTCTTAACATTTAGCTGAGGTGCAGTGCTGTCACAGAATAACTGCAACATTCTAACATCTGAAGCAGGGTGGTTGCTGCCCTGGCCGAAGGTGCTTTTTTCACACTTACCCCTCACAATGCTGGCCTCCAGGGGATGTGGGGAGTCCTGCAGACACCCACCCTACAGTGCTCCCCAAGCCTCAAAACCCCTCCCCGCAGTACTCCCCAGGCCTCAGAACACATTAAGAACACGATTGCGACCCACTTCTGGTTTCACAATTGCAAACTGGATGTGGGTCGCAATCACATTTTTAATGTGCCTTCCCCCTCTCCTTCCCCCTTCAAGGGGCATAAGCCAGTGCTTCCCAGGGTGGTGGGTCTTTGGGAAGCACTGCTCTAAGCCATTGGTGTCAAGCTAGTAGGACATTTTGCTGTATTATAAGCAACCTTGTTTTCCCATACCACGAAATTACATATGTTGCTGGCTGCTTGCTACTCTTTACAGTACTCTTGAAATGCATGATGAAGCAAGATGACAGACTGGGTCTTCTCCAACAAACACTGAATTTGCTGCACCTGATATACCTCTGTGTGATTATTTTGTATTTCCCCGTATTGAACCTAGTTCTTTTCTTTGCTCTTTTAGTCTGACAATCAAAGCACCTCTAGCCAAGAAGAGCAAATCCAGCCTGTATCAAATATTACTTCCATGAGCCCTCGCCAACGACGTGCACAGCAGAGAAGGGTGCCGACCTCAACCAACTTCAATCAGGTTCAACAACCAAGAGTTAATACAAGCCACATGGGGTCAAATGTGCTGATTCTCCTCCTCATTTTAGCCCTGGCAGCTCTTATATTCAGGCGAATATATCTAGCCAATGAGTATATATTTGAGTTATGATTTTATCTTGCTTTTAAAAGCAGCGACTTGAATGCTTTATGAAAACATTCTGTGTTTGATATGTCATGAGGACTGTTTACATAAAATTACTTTTTGTATTTACTCATTAACACTGACTGTTAATGTACAACGTGGTACATTAATTTTGCAAGAAAAATACACCTTGAGATTGGTGTAAATATGGACTATTGATGATCTCTCAGACTAAACAGAAAACCTGAGAACTAATTTGGGGAATATGTTTCAGCATTATCAGAAATATTTAAGGAATGGAAGGACTCGACTCATCATTCATGTGGACTTTGCTGGGTAATTTTAACTGACAGAGACCTAAGAATTGTGAATTTATGCTGAGAAGGGGGATATGAATAAATTCAGAACAGTCACTATTAAAGTTCATCTGAAAGAGCTTTTAAATTGAAATGCAGGTATTTGCATAGTCGGTATTCTTAAATTGAGCAGGGAAGCTGTTAATATTTTCAAAGTACATTTATTTCTGAGACAGCAGTTCAGAAAAAAATTCTTAAAATTGTGAAGACTTTATTTTCATTGAATATGAGGGGCCAGAATATTGTTTGCTTCCTTTTTCTTTGTTTTTAATTGTGCAGAAGTTAGAATAATCTACAAAATTTGACCGGCGTTTTTCTAATATTGTGTATGTTTTGCTTTTTTAAATTTTAAGATCTGAAAATAGTTATAAATATGTAGTCTGTACCCAGAGTTTATTGACTATGACTTATTCCTAAAATATGCATAATGCCTTGAAATTGTTTCATGTGCCCACATTTAAAAGAAATAAAAATAAAAAGCATTTTCAAAACTCAGAAGCAAAGCTATTAAGATGTTTTCACAAGGGTATCATTGCAATTATCACAACTATATCATCAAGGTTTATCTGCATTTGTTCGCTTTAATATATAGTGAGTTCTAGCAGTTTCCCAGCATATGTGGAAACTGAACCATGGCACCACACATTGCTGATGATATCTTGAATTATGTGCTTACACTTTAAAAAATTGTGATCTCTTTTGGAACAGGGTTTGACTGCCCCGTTACAACAATACTAAGATTTATAGAAATTGGGAGTCAATGTAATTTGCCATTTTCAACTATCTGGGATATAAAATAAAAATTATTTATCATATCTGTATTTAGAAGCAAAACGTGTTCAGATAGAATGTGCTAGCTGATTGGAGGTATAAAAGAAAATGCTTTGGTGGGATACAATATGGGGAGTTTTCTGTTTAAGGACAGATTCTTGGAAAGAAAAATGGTTCAGAGTGTATTGTTTGCTTATTGCTTTTTCAGTTCTGTGATCGCTAATATAAAATATTTATTTTTTGTTTATTTATATTCTGCTTTCAGCATAAGTTATCAAAGCAACCTGCATTATAAAAATAAAACTATGCTAACAATAAAACAAAATTTAAGACAATTGCCTATCCCCAGTTTCTAGAGCTCACGGCAGCCTCCTGCACCACATTCCATGCTGTCCCCATGGTCCCCTGACCTCCAGGAGTTACTGGGGGGGGGGGCCTAGGAGACCAACAGTAGGAAGGAGGAGGCAGGAAATATCACTTGTGTGAATGCTGTTGCAATGCCAATTAGGATACACTCCTGTGGCTCAATGAAATGCTCTCCAAATCTATTTTTTCAGTTGCTGAGGTATTATAGAATGCTTACAAACATCCAGGATGATTTAACAAACTTATCAGAACAAGTGGCCTAAGAATATCTAGGGCTGTGCGCCTCTGATGAAATGGGGCCCTGCAAAGTAAGGTATACCCAGTCCTATCAAAATTGGTAAAATCTTAGAATATGAATGTAGGTAAGCATTATGAATACAAATGGGTATTACTATATATGTGTGAGGGGAAATACAAGGAAGGTATTTAGATGCACAAAAATAACCTTTTTCATTTATAGAGGTCTCCACTTGTTTTACCATATTTGTTTTAACACTGGGCCTTACTTCTGATATGAATAGTGCACTGCAAGGCAGCTTAACAAGCCACTGTGTAAGGCCATTTAATTTGATGTTTTGGTTGTTTTTTAATTAAAAAATAACCCAAATATGGGCAGGGAATAATAAGACTGGCAACAGATTTTTGACTCTGCCTTAAAGGTGTAAAAGGGCGAAAGTTCTAAAAGTGGGGAGTGACCACTTGGAAGGCCCCATCTGGCATCCCTAGGAGGTCCACCTGAGTTGGCAGTGGGACATGAGCCAGGGTTTTCAACCTTCCTGTCCACTACAGTCATTCATACAAGAAGAGACAGCCCTTCAGAGACTGCAGTCCTGAGCCATGTAGGGCTTCATAATTAACAATCACCCCCCTGAATTATGTCTGGAAGCATATTGAAAATCAGTGCAGTTTGCAGTATAATACGTAAGTGTAACATGCTTTTACCAAGAGGCACCCAAAAATAGTTTGTCTCTGTAGCAGTTTCTGAACAGCATTCAAGGGCAGCCTCACAATAGTAGTCCAAACATGTGGGATTAAGGCATGGATCGCTGTAGCCAGATCTGCTTTCTTCAGGAAGGGCTGCAGTGAGTACACCAGCCAAGCTGAGTGCTCCAAAGCACTTCCTGATTACAAATCTGATTGTTCAGGGGATGTGCAACCCTATCCAGAACATGATGTTAATCTGGTCAGACGTAGGGGTAGGTTATGGGACTAACTTTAGGCTTCTTCCTCTTTTGGGTAACTCAAGCCAAGAATAAAATAGGTAGACTAGGGCCCAAATCCTAACCATCTTTCCAGGTCATAGCCTTGCCAATGGGGCATGTGCTGCATCCTGCAGTTGGGGGGGGGGCAGTCACGGAGGCCTCAAAGTCAGGGAATGTTTGTCCCTTACCTCGGGGCTGCGTTGCTCTTACCCCAGTGCTAGAAAGTTGGTTGGGATTGTGCCCTAGGGTAAGGAGTACAGGTCTTGCTTCGTTATCCACTGGGGTTCTGTTCTGGAAAAAAAACACCATGATACTGAAATCAATAGATACCAAAATAAATGGAAAAATAGTTTTAAACACCCACTTCCAGGTTTCTTGCACCTTCCTTGTCACCCTAGAATGCATAGGCATAGACGCTATACTGCATTCAGCCACTAGATGGAGTGAATAATGGCATCTAATGGAATTTTGAGAGGGAGGAAATGGGATTTTGACCTGTTTTTTCCTTGTTACAAGGCGTGGACCCTAGCATCAGTGGTGAGTCAAATTAGTGGATACCAAATCAAGATAACAAGGCATGACTGTACTTGGTTCCTTCACAACAAATCCTCACATAGGGTTATCAATATTATTCAGTTTATCAGGGTAGTTTAAGACCAAATTTGTTGTACTGAAAGGCAACTTGGGTGAGCCTAAACCTGACCTCCCTGAATTTGATTGATAAATCCTCCTCCATTGATAAACCTGGCCTCACTGAATTTGTCCAATCCCCTTTAAAACCATCCAAGCCAGTGGCCGCCTCCACATCCTGTGGCAATAGGTTCCACTCATTAAATATGCACTGTGAAGTAGTGCTTCTTTTTGACAATCTTGAATCTCCTGCAAGGCTCTAGTTCTCTAGATCAATGGGTTGTATAGCACCTAGTGCAGCAATCATTGAAAAATATGGGGAAATGGGACACTGGACAGGGGGAGGGTTATCTTGCTTGTGTCAAGGTTGTATAGGCTTTTTTCTTTTTGATTCACTTTGCTGTTGGAAAATGGATGAGAAAGAACCCAACTTATTGCTGCAGTCTCAGGAAAGCAGCAGGCTCTGCTGTCACAATGACAGCATTTGAGGGCATGACATCAGTTCCGGTGGGCCCCAGACAGATTGTCATTCTAAAAAGTGGGTCTCAGGGCTAAAACGTTTGAGAACCACCACTGCTCTAGATTAGCTCTTCTTCTAGTGTCCCCACACCCACCCACCCACACACACACACACACACACCATGCGTAATTATATAGGTTTGCAACCTATATATGCCATACCTTTTTCCAAGCTAAAAAGCCCCAAATGTTGCAGCCTTCCCTCTTAAGGAAGGTGCTCAAGCTCCCTGATAGTTTTGGTTACCCTTTCTACACCTTTTCCAGCTCTACAATACTCTGCAGTCACAACAAAATCATAGTATTCCAAATGTTGCTGCGCCATAAGAATATTTTAATATAAACAGTCTTATTCTCAATCCCTTTTCTAATTACATGTGGTATATAACATTTTAGGATCTGAAGCTTGCTGGGGGTATTCTAAAGTATATATTCCAAAGTATACAGGCCACAGCTGCTATTAGTGAGTAGATCTTATTTATTTACAACCCAGAATCGGGCAGCAGGTGTGGTCCAGAGGGTGAGCTGCTGCCTGCCCATAAGAACATAACAGCCCTGCTGGATCAGGCCAAAGGCACATCTAGTCCAGCTTCCTGTATCTCACAGTGGACCACCATCAGCTACCCAAAGAAGCTGAATGGGATCAGCTTGACCATGCCTGAATGGGTGACTGGAACGCACTGATAAGTTGTGATAACCTTCTGTGAGAGAGGGGGGCGGTCACTAAGAAGAGCTGCAGTGAGAGGGCGGAAGGAACGTGAAAAGAAGAATCTATCTTGCCTGGCTTGAATTGTAGCTATCTGTGGAAAGCTTGGAAGACATGAGCTGTGTAAAAACCCTTACAGAGGTTTAGGACTACCTAATTGTGTAAACCGTCTTGAATAAATCTGATGAAAATTGGATGAGAAAGGCGGTAAACAAATAAGAATTGGACTGTAAATCTGTTCTAGGTGGGGTTATACTCCCCTTGAAGGATCCAGTTTGCAGTTTGCGAGTGCTCCTGGACCCAGCCTTGAACCTTGGATGCCCAGGGAGTTACTGGGCCCAGAGTACCTGCCAGCAGGTACTGGTGGTGTTCCAGTGGTTTTCCTTTCTTGGTTGAGTCAGACCTGGCTAATCATGCCCTGATGGCATCAATTAGACTACTGCAATGTGCTTCACCTGGACCAGCCTTGCAGACTGTTCAGAAACTACCTTTGATACAGAATGCAGCTGCAAGGGGGTTATGTCCATGCCATACCTCTATTAATAAAGCTGGTGCCTGTATGTTTCGGGGCACAATTCAAAGTACTGGTGATGACATAGAAAGCCCTTAATGGGCTGGGGTGTAGATACCCGAAGGACTGTCTCTCACCATACGTTTTTGCCTGTCCCATAAGATCTTCGGGATGACTCAAATGAGCTTTCTTTTAGATAAATGGTAGGGGGTAGTAACACAGACAGGGCCTTGCCTGTGGCGACAGTTTCTGGAACGCAGTTCCACCTGAGATCACGAAGGTCATATCATGACATGACCACAGCCTTTCTGCTAGCATTTTGGAGGGGCATTAAAACTTTTTGGTTTTATGTAGCCTTTGGTTGATTTTCTCCTTGCTGCACTGGCTTTTGAGGGTTGGGATTTGTTTTGTTGCTGATTTGTTTGTTGTCTTTAATTGCTGTTATTAATAGCATTTTCCTGGGTTTTTTCATTATTTTTTGCATAGGTTGTTTTATTTGTCATTTTGAAGCGTCCTTGAGCTGGCCATCCTTCCTTGAAGAGGTGGGCTAGAAATGCTTTTATTAAATCACTTAAACCAGCATTCGTCAACCTTGGAGTTGGGACCCCAATGGGGTCACAAAGCCTCAGTTATGGGGTCCCGGCAACTTATGGGAATGAAAAAGGTTGAAGACCACTGGACTAGAGCAGAGGTCTTCAACCTTGTTCATGCCATGACCCAAGTAAGTAAGTAAGTAAGTAAGTACGTAAGTACCTGGGATATGAGACTGGGGGCCCACTGCCAATCCTGCTCCCTCTGGGGACATGGTCTGCCCCTGTCACCGCCCATCCCCTGCCCTATTTCCCCCTGCCTCTTCCATCTTCACAACAACCCTGTGAGCAGGACTGGCCTCAGGAGCTGCAGGGTAAGGCAGCAAGAAGAGACAGTGCTGGATTATATCAGGAATTCAGTGTTGATAAGGCACTATCCAAGCTCTTTCTTGGACAGGCTTTGGAAGGTTGCCATGACCCCCAAAATGAGGCTCCACTCCCATTGAGTGACTCCATTGAGGTCCCAACCCACAGGTTGAAGACCCCTGGACTAGAGCACCATCAGGTAACAGGGGAGTACCCCTTCAAGTGCCAGGAGATGTGTCCTGTCCAGGTTCTTAGCAATTGTGCTAAAATAGCTTTCCTTAGTGCCAGGCTTCAGCGTAACTCTTTCTGCTCTCTCTAATAAGAATATTAGAGACGAGCGAATAGTGCTGCGGGGCATTATGAGGTGGGGAGAGGGAAGCAACAGGGCCTGGGTGAGCGGATAGCGTTCTGGGAGGGGGTGTGATTGACGATGGGGTTCCCAGTCTCGTATTTTATTCATTTATATTTTGGGGTCATAGCACGAAAAAGGTTGAGGACCACTGATTTAAGCAATCCCACTTATTTTTGTCCAGAGTCACGATCGAATACGAGAGCAATCCCCACTGCTGAGAACAGCAGAGCCGGAGGATGTTCTCTAAGCGGTGAGAGCATTTCACGTGCGTGTTAATGGGTTCTTTGAAATCGCCTACATATGCGTATCTACAGTGCTGCGTGACTCCCCTGAAGTGTTGAAACGACCTGTGTGGGAGAGGATCGCAAAGCCTACAGTCGCCCCTTGACAAAATGGACTGTACAGTATAACACTTCTGCTTGCCTCGCTAAGAAAAAGAAGAGAGGTGGTTTTACACAGCCCGACAGAGGGATTCTACTGAGTTGAGATTAGCGGTTTGAATAAAAATCTGGCCGATGGAATTACTGTACAGTCTTTTTTTTGTGTGTCCATTGGCTCGCGGCAAATGCCTACGCATTTAGGACCCAGGGGAAATGTTGTCAGGCAGGACTAACTTCTTCACGAGTAATGACCAATCGCCAAGCAGTGATGAGAGGTAGAGCTTTTGAGTAGGAAGCCCTAGAAAGCGGGTTTCAAATACGAACGCAGACAAGAAGCATCTCTCAACAATGATCACGGTGGCAAATGCGAGGCCCTGGAAATGCAGCCCGTTCAATGTTTGATCCCGAGTATACTTGCAAGGCAGGAAGTCACTGGACTGAAGGAGGCCGGATCGGAGATTCGCCCAGAATGCCTTATTTTGCAAAACTCATGCTGTTGATCTTTTGTTTGGTCCTGCTTGTGGAGAGCAGAAAGCACAGGACGAGGAGATGGATGGCACAAGTAGAGGTGCATAAAGCAAGGTAGGGAATAGTGTAATAAAATCAAACTCTCGCGGTGTATGTATCAAAGTATGAAAATACTTTGTATGTGTGTAGTTGGTTTCTCAGTTTTGCTTTTGCAATGTGTGTGTGAAAAAGTGTATGTAATGTATTAGTGTTAGAAACAAGCAAGGCAACTTAGAAAGCTATTTTAAGGGGTCATATTTCTCTAAAATAACCAGATGACCTGATAGATTCTTATACAAATACCAGAGGTGGGTGTTGCATCTCCAATTACATTGAAATGCCCCAGTTACAGGAGTTTAATTGATCTGCATTGCTGGAGTGGTGAAAGTATAAAAGCTTGATTTATAAAATGTACAGTAAATAGTTTGGAAGCTGCATTTTTCAGATCTACATCTAGAACCCAGGCATGTCTTCTGTGAGAGTTGTACTACTGGATTGTATTGTAGCCTTTGTTACACTTCTCTTTGTCTAGGTGTTGGGATATCAGTTGATTAGTTTGTGAGTGTGCGAATTAAGAGATCATACAAGGTTTGCAAAATTCCGTGGTTTTTGCAAATTATGTGACTTCCATTTCTCAGTTTCTGAGTATTAGTAAAGCAGAACATGTACCAAAGAGTTAAAAGGTCTTAGTAAAGTTTATCAGATTTAATATCACTGAAGCCCAGTGAATGGTTTATATTAGGAAAGATAATCTTCCAAAAACTGCCAAGCAAACCTGAGTATATTATCTTTCTTTATACAGAGTTATGTCATCCAGTGACAATTGCATCTTCTAAGACCATTTGGCTGACTAAGACCTTGTAAACAAAGTTGAGTTAATCTGTTTCATTAAATGGGAATACTAAGACTTGTTATTAGTTGTTTCCTTCAGCATGACACTCTGAACTCCCAGTATTTATGGGAGAGTTTTGATAGACTAGATGAACTTTGGTTAACAGGCATTCCAGGCAAATCCACAGCAGAGAAGGTCTGCTCTTTGACACAGGGGCTGCTGCTTCGCTTTCTAAGTATGTTCTTCTTGAGCTTTGAGCCCAGAGTGTTTGCTGCCTTAGTTGTGCTGATTAAAAGATGCACAACAAATGTGGGGACACCTTTAATTGGACCGGCATTTTTGCTTAAGGTTTTGTGTTCTCTTCAATCAGCAAAGGTCGTCCAGGAAAAGACATCCTTTTACCAGCCTTGTTCCAATGTGACACTTATGGACCAAACCCATCCTATATAAGTGATTGAGAACTTTGCTGCTGATTACAAATGCAGCCTGACTGATCCCTTGTTAATTTTGAAATAATGCAAAAGTTGATCATTTTAGGGTCATACCATCCTTGTCACACTATGCAGGAAGCTTCAGGTGCCATGGCCCTGTACAGGCGTGCCCCAGTATCCACTTATTTGGTATCCACGGTTTCAGTTATCCACGGTACCATGGATAGTGGGAAGCCTATTAAAAAGATAGAGGAAGATTAGACAAATCTCTTTTTTTACCTTATTGCTGCAAAACCACTGATATTCCCCTATCTTTACAAAGGCATCCCCAGAATCCACGGTTTCCCTGTGGTATCCCTGGTGGGGTCCGGAATGGAACCCCAGCGGATACTGGGGCATGCCCGTATACTTTGAATGATTTATATATTGCATTTGTGTCCCATCTTTTCTTCAAGGACCTCAGGAGGACCACAGACATATCAGGACAGCAGAATATCCTTCTTTATCTTCACAACCAACTCATGAAATGCAGGCATGCCGCAATATCTACTGATTTGGTGTCCATGGCTTCAGTTATCCACAGATACCATGGATACCGGGGATGCCTATTAAAAAAGATAGGGGAACTTTTAAATGATAGTGGGTTTGCTACAATAAGGTTAACAAAAAGATTTGTTTCATGTTCCCCTATCGTTAAAAAGACTTTCCCAGTACCCACAGTTTCAGGTATCCGGGATGGTGGTGGTGGTCCAGAACGAAACCCCAGCAGATACTGGGCCATGCCTGCAGTAACTTCCCAAACCCAGTGAACTTTATTCCTGAGTGGGAATTTGGGTCCAGGTCTCGCCCAGTCTTGTACTATCTACGTGCAATCCACTTCACCACACCAGAGTCCACGAGGGACAACTTCATTCAGAAATTCTTCATCCAGTGTCTGGGTTAGGGGCTAAATTCTGAGGGGGGCAGTTTATTATTTAATCACAGCTTACAGGTTTGATCTAGAATGTGTGGAAAGAGCTGGGATTAGAAAAGCATTCCTAAGTTCCCTGGGACATCTAGACAAAGGTGCCTCAAAAGCTGCAGCCACCCATGACATAAAGCATGATGTAAACCAACTTGTCTTTGGTTTACTTGAGAGCAGAACTCCTACAGCAGCAACAGCAGCACTCAGTTGCTTCCATTGGAACTCTTTCCAAAAGATCTTAGCCAAGACGTTCAGGCTCAAAAGGCAGCAAAGTGAGAAATGTAGCTAGGGGCCTATGTTCATATCTAGAGGTATGCCTTTTCAAAGGCAGCCTGAGAGAGCGTATGTACTGTAGTTTGCTACATTAAGCTACAATCCTATGTGCATTTTCCTGGGAATAAGGGCACAATCCTAACCAACATTCCAGCACTCGCATAGCTGTGTCAATTGGGCATGTGCTGCGTTCTGCAGTGGAGTAGTAATCACAGAGGCCTCCTTGAAGTAAGGAAATGTTTGTTCCCTCCCCTCATAACTGCATTATCTTTACCCTGGTGCCGGGATGTTGGTTAGGATTGTGCCCCAAGTCTTCTGCTCACCGTAGCCAGAGAGACTACACTTACTTCTTTGAGAGTGTAACTATAATGCTGGGCTGCTCAGGAGTGGGGTTAGGATCTGGCCTAAGTGCTGGAGGCCAGTGCCACCTCCCTCCTGGGTCTAGTCTGCCCGCCAGCCCACTCTCCCCCCGCCTCCCCCTGCTCTGATCTGCCCTTGTTCCATCCCAGCCCTCCAGCCTCTGGAGTTGGCTGCCTTCGGCCGGCACAAACGTACCTTCCTAGGGTGGCATGGAGGCTAGATTCAATTTCTGAGGCCCGGTGCACATCTTCGTGCCAGCCCAGCCAACTCCTGAGCTGTTGCAAAAATGCCTTATGGCACATTTGCAACATTCCTGGGGCAGCACAAGAGACTTGTGCCAGCCTAAAGAACTCCCTGGATTGCGCTTTCAGTGAACTGTCACAAGTTTCAAAATAGAAATAAGGGGCAGGAGAAGAAAACACACTAATGAAGAAATGTAAAGTTGATGTCATTTGTTGTGTAGCCTTACAGCCAAATCCTAACCTGCAGGCAAGTCAGGAGGCCTGTGCTGTATCCTAACGCAGGCTGGGAGGCAGCTGCAGCTCACCGCGGGACAAGGGGCACCGCGGGACACCGCTTTGCCCCAGGGTAAGCCCCAGCCAGCCCTATGGGGCTGCTTGGATCTGCGCCAGCAAAATAGCAGGCACAAGTTCAAGCAGCCAGGAGTGGCCTGGATTGGAGTCGCCCAGCCCAGGGACAGAGGTTAGGATATGGCCTAATGGCCATGTCCTATCTCCATTTCTCTCCGGGCTGGGCCTCCCAATGGGTCCGCCCTCCTTCCACCCTGCTATGCCTCCCGGCTGCCTCTGGCATGGCCTTGTCATGGGCCAGCACACCTGACGGGTGGTGCAGCGTCTGTGGGCTGGTGCTGCTGCCTGTGCCGGCCCAGTGACCAAACCTGCAGTGCAGATCTGTCTTATAGTGACAGCAGCATTTGCAACAGCAAGAGCGCTGCGCCGGCGCAATGTCAGGTTAGGATTGCGCTCCGGATAAGGCATATTGCAATGGAGGGGAGTCATGACAAGCTCCTGTACATCACCGCACGACTGCCTACACCCAAATGTATATGGGATGTGTGGGAAGTAATGCCCTGTGAAATTATACTAGAACAAGCTTCCACGTGGAATTTCATTACCTGGGCGTTGGGAAGGACGATCTTTGTGCCACGGGAGAAAGTTTGGATCCTTTCTTCGCATTTTTAAAAAGAAAACAAAATGCAGAACTAATAATGAAAATATAAACAGCAGCACTTGCACACCTGTACACAGGACTGGGGGGAATGAGACTAGACTCTCCAATGAGAGGCAGGCTTGGGAAGATGACTCCCATATTGGCAAAACACATTCTAGAAGATTTGAAAAAGAAAGGAGTAATTGGAAAAGCTGCACAGAAAAGAGAGCCCAGTTCTATGACAGCTTTCTTGGGCCTGCACACCATGGTGGGAACTGGGCAGGCTGCAGAGCAGGAGCACGGCATAACTAGGGCACCTGGCGCCCGGAGTTCAAAAAAAAAATTGGAGTTTCCCCTACACCCACCCCCAAAAGCTGGAGCCTTTAAACAGGGACTTCCTGTATCCGTGAAAATTGGTAGTTCCTGTTTAAGGGCTCTGAGAACTCTTCTGAGCTGCGTGCACAGCTGAGGATGGAGAGCTCCTACTCCCAATATTCTCTCTGCCTGACAGTTTACAAGAAGCAGCAGCAGAGCTCCATAGGACGAGGACAAAGACAAGTGCATGTGGCAGGAGGGTGTTATGGAAAACGCGGAAGATCCCCTCGAGGAGGCAGTAGGTGGTGCCGACAGGGAACTTTGGTCTAAGTATATGCAGGATCAACATCAGGGAAACCGCAGAGGTTGGGCTGCACAGCTGCAGACGCTTAGGAGCTCATAGACAGGATATAAGGGGCACCTGGAGGAAGGATGGGTGTGGGCTGTAGGTGAGGAGAGAGTGCTGGAAGGAGTGAAGGTTATTGCTAAAACATATCGGACTGGCTTGGCGAACTAACATATGGACTGATACCTGGACTGATCTACTGGTTTTATGGACTGGACAAACGACTAAGGATTACATAAGAACATAAGAAGAGCCCTGCTGGGTCAGGCCAAAGGCCCATCTAGTCCAGCTTCCTGTATCTCACAGCGGCCTACCAGGTGCCTCAGGGAGGCATGAGACAACAAGGTGCTTGGATCCTGTTGCCACTCCCTTGCACCCGGTACTCTGAAGTAGCCTACTACTAACATAAGGGGGTTGCACAACCCATCATTGCCTATAGCCCACGATGGACTTTTCTTCCAGAAATCCATCCAATCCCCTCTTAAAGGCATCTAGACCAGATGCCATCACCACCTCCTGTGGCAAAGAGTTCCACAGATTAACTACCCGCTGGGTGAAAAAGTATTTCCTTTTATCCGTTCTAACTCTCCCAACCCTCAGTTTTAGCGGATGCCCCCTGGTTCTGGTGTTTTGAGAGAGGGAAAAGCACATCCCTCTATCGACTCTATCCCTTCCGTGCATTATTTTGTATGTCTCAATCATGTCCCCCCTCAGGCGCCTTTTTTCAAGGCTGAAGAGCCCCAAACGCTGCAGTCTTCCTTCATAAGGGAGGTGCCCCAGCCCCGTAATCATTTTCATCGCTCTCTTCTGCACCTTTTCCAGCTCCACTATGTCCTTTTTGAGGTGTGGCGACCAGAACTGGACACAATATTCCAGGTGTGGCCTTACCATCGATTTGTACAATGGCATGATAATATTGGCTGTTTTATTCTCAACCCCTTCTTTAATTACCCCAAGCATGGAATTGGCCTTCTTAATTGCTGCCACAAACTGGGTCGATACCTTCATTGAATTATCCACCAGCACCCCAAGATCTCTCTCTTGAGCTGTCACAGACAGCTCAGAACCCATAAGCCTATAGGTGAAGTTTTGGTTTTTTGCCCCAATGTGCATCACTTTACACTTGTCTTTGTTGAAACTCATCTGCCATTTTGCTGCCCATTCCCCCAACATGGAGAGATCCTTCTGGAGCTCTTCACAATCCTTTCTGGTCTTCACCACCCGGAAAAGATTGGTGTCATCTGCAAACTTGGCCACCTCGCTGCTTATCCCTGTCTCCAGGTCATTTATGAATAAGTTAAAAAGCACCGGCCCCAAGACAGATCCCTGGGGCACGCCGCTTTTCACCTCTCTCCATGGTGAAAATTGCCCATTGACCCCCACTCTCTGTTTCCTGGCCCTCAACCAATTCTGAATCCATAAGAGGACCTGCCCGCTTATTCCCTGACTGTGAAGTTTCCTCAGCAGCCTTTGGTGGGGGACTGTGTCAAACGCCTTCTGAAAATCCAGGTATATGATATCCACAGATGCACCCACATCTACGTGCCTGTTGACCTTTTCAAAGAATTCCAAAAGGTTCGTGAGGCAAGACTTACCCTTACAGAAGCCATGCTGACTTTCCTTCAGCAATACTTGTTCCTCTACATGTTTTAGGATTTTAACTTTGATGAGGCTTTCCACCATCTTACCCGGAACAGATACTAGGCTGACCGGCCTGTAGTTTCCAGGGTCCCCCCTTCTTCCTTTTTTAAAGATTGGCGTGACATTGGCTATCCTCCAATCCTCTGGCACCGTGGCCGTTTGAAGCGACAAGTTGCATACTCTAGTTAAGAGGTCAGATTATTGGACTAAGGACTGGCAACCATTAAAGAACCCCTGCTCAGCAGCTCCAGGAGGAGACCTGTGGCCTGCAGTCAAGACACTGGGTGCTGCGGTCCGGTAGTTTGCCGATATTGCCAGGACTGTCCATACCAGGGGGACTAAGAAGCCTAAGCGAGCATAGCATTTTGGGGAGGAGAGCTTCGTATCAGGGGCTTCTGGTGGGACAAAAGGGGGCAGTAGGATTTGGGAGTGGCTTCAGGGGACAGGCTATATTAGGTCGCCCCTGGGCATAAGCCATGCACAGTGGGGAAGATGCAGAAGGGTGCAATCCTAAACTGAGTTAGGCCAGCATAAGCTAAGCCAGCAAAGTTTGGCCAGCACAAGGGACACTGTAAAGTATGTTGAACCACTCTTGGAGTCAGAGAGGCCAGCACACAGACATGCACCATATTCCTTGACTCTGAGAGTAGTCCAAATATTCTTTGAGGGGGCCCTTGTGCTGGCCAAACTTTGCTGGCTTAGTTTAGGCCGGCCTAACTCCAGTTTTCAACTCAAGTCTTCTCTGAAAAGGTCTCCAACATGGATGAAACATGCTAGTTACCCCCAGATGCAATTAGCAGAACCTGCAAGTCATAAACTTTGAAGTCGCCAGGAACCTTTATGGACTGCAACATACATGTGAGCAGACATTCTAGAAGGACCTTGGCCACAGGGAAGGGCATCAACACCAGTTAAGTTGTATTAGATGCTGCATTCTGCTGGCAGCTTGTTGTGGAAAAAGAATGCCGAAACAGTGCTAAAGGGATCTAGTGTGGAAGCACTTACAGATATGCCCTTTGCTTCTCCGTGCACTGTGTGGTGGCAGCTTTCACCCTTCCCCACAGCTGTGGACACCCTTCCAAAACATACTGCAGCTAAAGGAGGAACAGATGCTGCTTGTTGACTGCCTTCCATCTTCCATGAGGGAGGCAGTTGTTCAGGAAGGAAAATCATTCTAATCTTATTTCCTGCATTTCTTCCCGTGCCTCTGGTCCTTGGACTGTCAGCTACCTGGTTACCTGGCGGTAAACAGCGAAACGGGCCATTCGAAAGCTGTCTTTATCACAGAGAGAGAGAGAGAGAGAGAGAGAGAGAGATCATCCAACTGGAGGGAGGAGACAATTTGGAGAGCTTGTCATGTCCTTGTAAGTGGCATTAGAAATGCCCAGATGGCAAGCTCTGATTAATTGGAGCTCTATTTTTAATCTCCTATCAAGCTGTTAATCGATTAATGCTCTCTGCCCTAGCAAATAATGGTATCATTTCACATGGCAGTGGGATCCTAAAGCTCTTCTTTCCCCTGCTTCCAGCATTTTTCAGCTGAAAAGTGTACTCGTTTCATAGCATGTGTCAGAGGAACTCCTCCTAGTAGTGGTGTGCAGAAGGCAGCCGAGGCAAGAGTTTCTGTGAGGTCCAATTCTGTGAGACCAATTGTGTGTGTTTGTTTTGTTTGTTTAAGCCAGTCTTATTCAAACTGTGGATCGGGACCCACTTGGTGGGTCACAACCTGATGTCAGGTGGATCACAGAAAGCTAGGAGCAGCCATCTTGGAAACTGCAGACCTTACTCTTGTTGTATTCCTTTTGTGAGTGTTAACAGTGAATTTTCAAGGGAGGTTTTTTTTAAATTTTGTTTTTAGTTCACTGCTTTTACATCATATTTTGTACTAATCTTGCGTTTCATGGTTGTACAATTGCTGCAGTCCAAGAATGCCAATTTGCATTTCAGAAGTGTCATTTTATTATGTTACCATGACAGCACTTCCTGCTTGTTGACGTCACTTCCTGCCACAACATCACTTCTGGGTTAATGACATCACTTCCATGGGACCAACACGCAAAAGTGGGTCCCGGTCTAAAAAGTTTGAATACCACTGGTTTAAATGATTTCTGTACCACTTTTCCAGACAAACCCTTGGCTTCCAAAGGTACATTTCGGACCACTTCACATGTTTTTAATATTTAAAACAACAACTGTGCATGTTTTTCTATGGGACAGTTCTATGTACAGCCCCAGTCACACAAATCCAGTTCCTGAATATTATAATTTTTCACCATCTCAAAATTCAGAGTACATTCTGATGACGATGAATAACAAATCCAGTTGAATGTCATCTGCCAGTTATAAGCTGGCCCGTAAAATGAGAAAATAGTGAATCTAAGAACAAACGAAAACTGTGCTTTTTACCTTTTATGTGTAGGCTTGATAAGGGACCCTGGAAATTAAAGAACACAGTGCTAGGACATATTCCCCCTTGCCCACTGAGCTGCCTCAGTAGAGCTATGGGAGGAATGTGATAGTTCATACAAAGGGTGGCCAAATAACGGGGGGAGATTTTGAAATGCTTCTTTAAATTACTGTTCTTCCAAAATCTCCAGCATTTACCCTTGCCCATCCCCAGCTAAAGCCAGAGTTCATACATACTCTTCACCTTTTATCTGGAGGACTGTCTATATCCCTTCCTTGTCTAGATCTAGAAAGCCTTTGTTAAAGTCATTTTTCTCATGTCATTATGAAATCACCCACTTCCCTCAATCTTTGTGCTGGTTCCTTGTTAATCTTTGTAAGCCTCACAGGGCGCAATCCTAAAATGAGTTAGGCCGGCATAAACTAAGCCAGCAAAGTTTGGCCAGCACAAGGGACACTATAAAGTATGTTCGGACCACTTTCCGAGTCAGAGACACCAGCCCACAGACATGAGCCATCCTCCCTGATTCTGAGAGTAGCCCAAACACGCTTTATGGTGGCCCTTGTGCTGGCCAAACTTTGCTGGCTTAGTTTATGCCGGCCTAACTCCAGGTTAGGATTGTGCTCACAGTCTATCTCAGCTTTAGGGTGCAATCCTAACTTGGAGTTAGGCCGGCACATTTAGGCCAGAAATGTTTGGCAGGCACAAGGGATACCATAAAGTGTGTTTGGACCATTCTTGGAGTCGGGGAGGATGGTGCACGTCTGTGTGCTGGCCTCTCTGACTCCGAGTGTGGTCCAAACATACTTTAGGGTATCCCTTGTGTCGGCCAAACTTTGCTGGCCTAACTGTGTCAGCCTAACTCCAGGTTAGGTTTGTGCTCTTAGACTTCTACACCTTTTAAAGCTTCCTACTTCTCTGCCACCATTTATGGGCAAGAACATCCAAACTACAATCCCGTATGTTTGCCAAAGAGGTACAGGCAAAAATGGCCATGTCAGGGTAAATGGTCCTTCTTCCCACAGTTACCAAACAACTACCAGTTTTTTACGCATTTAACAAACCAATGTGGTACCCGATCATGAGATATGATGTGGGGGATTTCAACTGTAAGGCCAGAGGAGACAATATGCCACAAAAATGACTTTATTATAAAGGTTCTTGATATAGTGGCCTCAATCCACATGAAAACTTCAAAAGGAAGTTGGTCTTCAAGGAGAGCTGGTTTAGGCAGCATTTTCTATGCACAAAATTGTCTGTGATCCAATTTCTCTATCCTCACCTTCAATTCCTTGAATACCAGCTTCTACTGACTCTGCTCTACTGAAGTTTGTTTTTTATTTCATCCCTTTTGTCTTCTTCAGTACTTGCTTCTGTGCCCTCCCTCTCAATGTATGCCTAGCCATCTTCTCCAATTCCTTCAGAGATCTTCAGTAAGGCCTCATCGGAGCAGCTCCATTGCTCACCTCCTTTCACAACCTCTGACCTTTCCCTTCAGTCCTGCCTTTCCACACCTATCTTCTTTAGGCTAGTCTAGAATGAAGGGACTGGTATATGAAGGAATTGAGTGTGTGTGTGTGTGTGTGTGTGTGTGAGTTCAAGACTGCGTGACGGAATGAGCTCCCGTTGCTTGTCCCAGCTCCTGCCAACCTAGAAGTTCGAAAGCACCTAAAAATGCAAGTAGATAAGTAGGGACCACTTTGGTGGGAAGGGAACGGCGTTCTGTGTGCTATGGCATATAGTCATGCCAGCCACATGACCATGGAAGCTTGTCCTCGGACAAAATGCCGGCTCTACAGGCTTTGAAACGGAGATGAGCACCTCCCCCTACAGTTGGTCATGACTAGACAATTCGGTCGTGGGGAAACCTTTACCTTTACTTCATCATTACTAAGAGAGACTAGTGGCCCAATCCTATTCAGTTACACTGCTGGAATGCATGTTCAGGAGACATAACGAGCTTTTTCTGTTGTCACGAATGTGACACACCAGAGAGTGTAGTGGCAAGTGGCCAGGTTCATGTGCTGATAGACTGGGGACACTTGCCGCCACAAGTAAGACTGCACAGGAGATGAGATGGTGGCAGGGTGAAATGGAGCAGGCAGAATGGGGAGGGAATGGGGCAGGGAGCAGGGTGGATCAGGCCTGGAAAGGAGTGGGTTTGACAGCAGCGGTGTGTGCCAAATCCAAGTCCCCTTCCCAGAATCAATCTGCCTTCACAGATTTGCTTGGACTTGTGCCAGCTATATACCTGTAGCAGATCCAAGTGTGGTCCAAACAGACCTACCAGGCCTGCAAATGTTCCCTTTGCTGGATACAGCAAATACCAAAACTCCTTGGCTGGATAAAGCTAACACCCTGTTGGCGCCACTGCATAGCCATGCAGGGAGTTAAATAGGATTGGGCCATAGGACCCACATTATCTATTACCTACCATCAAATAAGAGAGAGAGTTGGGGGGGGGGAGGAGGAAAAGAAGTATGTCTTACTATTAATGAAAAATATTTCATAGTGAAGCAAATAGCTGAAAATGAAATTTCCACTTCCCAAATCTTGCTCACTTCCAATGACTAGGATTGAATCAACCCTTCAGACAACTATTCCAGTGCTTTTCAAATGTCTTAGCCAAGATGCAATTGTTTATGAATAAAAATGGGAGTCATGCACTTCACTGCTACATGTACAAAGAGTTCTGTTTATGGCCAGAATACATGCGCTGTTAGTAACGATGCCATTGCATAATCAACCCTTTCCCAGACAAATGTGTTTGATTTGACTAAACCTGACTGTTTCTGTGCTACTTGAAAGTTTGCAGTTCTCTATGGCCTAGCAAAGAGCTCTTGGGTCTTAATATAGTCCAATCCTTCCTCCTAAATCAATGTGGGACAGTAGTGATGACAAAGCTAGGTTTTTTCCCCCCTTGTTCTTAGCTAGCTGGTCCCTGTGCACCTCCAACCGAGCTATAATTAAATTCTTATTGTATAATACAGTATGTCATGGGGATTTTTAAATTGAAAAGTTGCCCTCCTGAGGGCATGCGGTCCTTGGCAGTGCCTGGCTTGACCAGTCCCCAACGGTGCCCTGAGCTGGGACCTCTGGGGCAAACCTGTATGCAAACAAAGTCCCAGTTTCATGCTAACTGCATGCTGACCCCACCACATGACAGCTATTCATGCAGAAGTATGATTCAAAGATCATGTTTAAATGGTCTTTTTTTAAAAAAAAATCACCAAAAGAACAGCACACTTCCCACAAGCAAGGTTCAGATTTTAAGTTTCCGGAACTATGTTTTAGGGGCCTGAAAGTACTTTTGTTTCCATGCTAGTCCCATATATAAGAAGAATCATGACATGACCAAAACGCGGACTGGAAAAACGGAACAGCTTCTGAGAGTAGATGACCATGATTTTACCATGAGGCCAGCCTTTGGAGGTAAGCAATGGGTTACTAATCTTCCTATAATACTTACTCTGCTCCCCGTAGCTACACAACTGACTTTTCTCCAGAGGAACTTAGGACACTAGGGGCACAACAGAAAACGCCCATTGGGTTGATGCATGTGGCTTGAATCTGCCCAGGCCTGCCGCAAACGTGCCTTAAAGCACCTTTGCCCTAGCTGGAGAGGTGCTGGGCTGACACAAGCACTTGCATCGATCCAGGTGCACCATGGAGCCCACAGGTACACTGGTCCCGCACCAGCTGAGTTCAGCCAGCACAGGGCCATTTCTGGGCGGGGGGGGAGATGGGAGGGGGCGACCCAGAGTAGGGGGAGGGTGTTCCGATGAGCCACTGCAGGAGGCTTGGACTTGCGCCTGCAATTTTGAACTTCCTGCAGTTTACCACAGGGGTAAGGAGACCTCCTAATTTGGGTAGGATGCAGCACAGGCCAGCCGGCCTGAACCTTCCCAAGTTAGGATCGTGCTCTAGAAATCTGATCCTATGCCATTTTGGTGCTGCTGGAGCCATGGGCGCAGCAGGGCAGTTCAGGATTGGACTACCCAAACATTGAACTCAGTGAAGGGATGTTCTGAATTCAGAGCTACAAAGGATGTTTGAAGGCGTATGTTTTCAGGCATGATGCTTGGAAGTTCTCTTTAGACATACCTACGTACGTTGCACATGCGCTGAGACTGTTGTTTTTTTTTTCTGAAAACACTCCCTTGCAGAATTTTTGGTTCCCAGGAAAGCAAATGCATGGCAGGTTCAGTACACAAGACCTAATCTGAATTTAACTGTAAGCATACTCACAAAATAACGCTTGGTACAGCTTTGACTGGAGCCAAGAAATGCAACAGGTGGTACCTCCGTTGATTTGATCATGGCTATTGGGATGTGCCCCATTAACTCAGCCTGGTTTGGCCCCTCACCTAAGTGTATCTCTGCCCATCCATCTGTTTCCTCCCTTACTGTCTCGGCCCACGGATTGCATCCAACGTCCCATGCATGTGGCAGAGCCTTTCGGTGTCCTAACATGATAGCGCATTTGATGTGACCCTTTCAGAGTTATCGCAATGCCGGTGACCTTGCTGGAGCGACCAGATGTTCAGGTATTATTTGCTACAAATATTAATATTTAAAGATTATGTAAATGTTTCATTTGGGCTCCCTTTCTCAATCTCTCACCATAAGCATTTCATCTAGGACATCTCATATATAGAAATATTTTTATTTTTACTGGGAGTCCACAAATAAGCAGCTTTCATTGATACTTAAAAATAGCTGTATCTTTTCTTTGAAGAACAGCCTGATGCTTCCTGCAATATGAGTTTCTTTATCAGCCCCCAGCCCCAGAGCAGTACTAGCCAGATCCTTCTGGGTGGCATTTCATCAGCATGTATGGACTGCTTACATGAGCCCACTTCAGTTACAAGACCATTTGCTGGTTTTCTTGGGCAAATCTGTTAATATTGTGTCAAAGTAGGAGGACCACATTATTTGTTGTACCTGTTCCTCAACATGTTTCAAAGCATTGGGTCAGCTCATGTCTCCCTGCTTCAAAATCCTGCTCATCAGGAAGCTGATCAGGCATCCTGCTATAATATAAACAGCCAATGCTGTTAAATTGCTACTATTGCTATTGCTATTGCAATGCTAATTTTTTTATTTTTTATTTATTTTGAAGAATTAATACCCCGCCTTTCCCATGCTGAAGCAAATGCCCAAGGCAGCTTACATGAGCAGGCTAGTCTAAACCACCATTTTTTTTCAGTGGGTTTTTTACAAATCTACAGTATTCTTGTGATCTGCCAATCCTCAGGCCCAGACGTTGCCTTCCCAGTGTGGTCCTCTCCTGTGGCTGCCTGCCATCAAGCCTCAGCAGGCAATCACAAGTCGAGCCTGGACAGGTCCTCAAGGTCGTATTCCCTTCTTTGCCGGCTGGCCTCCTCACACACTCCCCCGCAACTCTCACGTGCGGTGAGCTAATCAGCTCCGCAGTGACTCTGTTCTGCCACCACAGGTACTGCAGCTTGTCACAGCTTGGCATTCGTCTCCCATCCAAAAGCAAACCGCAGATTTTCCTGCTTAGCTTCAGGCAATACCAGCAGCTCAACCATTAGTCCACACCTCCTGCCTAATTACTATTAGTAATAGTAATAATTAAACATGTTTATTGTTTGAGTGTCTGTGTGTGTGTGTGTGTGTGTGTGTGTGTGTGTGTGTGTGTGTGTCCCCATCCAATACACTGCTGAACAAGAAAGATGTTTATCGTTTGTAAATAAATATAATGGCCATATTAAGATAGAATGGGAGCACTCAAGGGCCTTGAATGTTCCCCATTAATAAGTAGCTACAATGAGTGGAAGGCCAAAGAGGCCATAGAATCCCTTGTGTTTGTGAGGCATGTCTGTGCTGTGTCTCTGAGCTGCTAGAGCCACCCCAAGTGGATCACTGTGGACAAAGAACAAGCCTGGACCTGCCAGCACATATGTGCATGCTTTATCTTTATGAATGGTTGCATTGGCTCAAAGTTAAGGGATGCCCAGAAATGTTTCCAGGCAAAGTCTTTTTGTAGCAGGAAGATGGTTTGGAAAAGTGAAATAGCAGGTCCAAATCTGTAAAAAACAACAACCAGCCATTTCCACAGATTGGGATTGCTCATGACGGTAGACCCTGCTGCCATTGCCATTGAGTTAACTGAAGGTGACGCCCAAGCAGGCCATCATATGTGTTTTCCCCCTTGACAGCGACAGGTGCACTGGCAGGTAAGGGAGCACTACTTTGGAAAGCATCATACGGGAAAAGCGATAGCAATTAGCACTCTGACTCATTTACCAGGAGGTCTGATATCAGCCCTGTCTCACTGAAATGGGTGAGAGCGTTATAGATGCCCAGCTGTTATTCATTTCCGTAAGGCCCATTTAATGGCAATAACCTAACCAACTTTCCAGTACTGGGATAACGGCAATGCAGGTTTGAGGTAAGGGAACACACATTCCCTTACCTTGAGGAGGCCTCCGTGACTGCTACTCCACTGCAGGATGCAGCACATGCCCCATTGGCACAGCTATGTCAGTGCTAGAAAGTTGGTTAGGATTCCCAATCTATTATGCCCTAGAATCGGTGACAGATATTTTTAGGGCTTACATCTCTTCCTTTTCTCACTCTTTATGTATTTCCTGTAGGTTTGCATTTTATTTTATTCCTCTGCAGTGCTAGCCAGGGAACAATTTTGCTAACCATCTAGAGCAATTGCCCCCCTCCCTACCATAGAAATCGAGTTTAGTTTGAGGCAGAGATAGGATTAAAAATCTAGCAGCTTCCTAATGACCGTAAGGATTAGCGAGATCAAAAATCTCTTGACATCTTTCTGTGACTCATCACCAGATGCTTAATTCAACAGTATGGTCTGCAGCCAGGGCAACCTCTGGAAGTGCCCTGATGGCGGAAGAAAATACTCGTGGATGAATTCACATGTTGTTGGGTGCTATAAAAAGTGAATGCTGTGTGCTCACCCAAGTTTTAGAATTATTATATTACTATTAGTATCAGCAATAATACCTAAGTAGTATCAGTGACACCTCCTTTCTTATCTCCTCCAATTTCTTTCTCAGGAGTCAAAACTCAGCTCTTCTGGGACACTGTTCTCACAATCCTCTAGCCACCATCTTTGACTTCTGTGAAGCCCCTACACATGAAAAAATAGAATATTCTTCCCAGTTCATCCTGCCACTGCACCTCTCCTTCTGTCACCTCTCCTCTCCACTTCTAGATTGCGAGCTCCTTGGGGCAGAGATCCATCCTGTCATCTCTTGTAATGTGACATGCCCATTGAAGGCACTATATAAATAAATTCGTGAATGAGTTGCTACCATAACTACAGCAAACACTGTACATACTCATCTACATTTTAGAAAACCATTTTGAAGACATAAAAGAGTTTTTAAAAACTTGCCCAGGACTTCTAGCAAGTTTACTGAAGTTGCTAAAACTACACAAATGCTATTTTTATTTGATTTTACATGATGCATGACAAGGAAACGGGTAAATAAAAAAGGATGCTATTTTTGTTGGTTTTACTGGCCTTGCCTTATTGTATGTTATTGCTTTATTGTGTTTTGCTGTTCTATGTTTTTTAACTTTATGCTATAATCAGTGAATCAGATTTTATCATTTTTGAAGTGGTAGGTAGGTAGTATCATTTTTATCATTTTTGAAAACTGAAAGGTAGCAAATAAGTTTTAAAATAAACAATAAAACATTTGGTCACTGATGATTATGCTTTGCCACTGTTAGTTAGGAGTACAAAATGGTTTAAAATAAATAGTGATGTAATTTTATAAGAAATTTGTGGAATATAAGGTGGCCCCTGCTCTCATTGGCTGACGTAGCTATCAATCAACCCAGGGTGAAAAGCAAACCTAATGAAACAGCATTAAAGAAAGTAGTGTTATGAGACTTTATCCGACAATCTCAATTCCCCAAGAACATTAATAAGTGACTGAGGTTGCAATCATGTACACACTTTCCTGTGAGCAAGCCCCATTGAACACAATGAGACTTACTTCTGAGTAGACATGTCTAGAATTGTGCTGTGAGCTTTCATCCAATCACAGTGATGCATAATGATGCACAATGTACAACTTGATGCATATTTGTTATTTGAAGCCCTTCATTTTGATCTGGTGGCAATCTTAAAATCCAATCTATGAACTTGTCATAGAATGAGAAAAAAATTGTCTGGGTGTCTCCATTTAGTCATGTCCACTTTTATCCCAGATTGCCATTAAAATAATCACCCTAAGTATCAGGGCTGGCAGCACAACGGCTCTGGCACATATACAGGGCTCGCCCCTGTGGCCAGCCCTGCCACACCTGGCTGCTTTCTTCTTCCCTCACCCAATAAGCATTCTGCCTGTGCTTTACCCAGTAACGGGGAAGGAAGTGGCAGCCATAGCAGTCTTCCTCCTTGGTGCCAGCCATTTTAAAATTCACAGAAGTACTTCCCCTCCCCCCCCCATCCATGTAGCATTTAATAATGGCTGGCTCCCGGGAAAGAAAATGGACCACTGCAGAGGCTGCTTCTCTCCCCATTCCCCAGTAAATCACAGGCCATCTACTCAGTTGGGGGAGAGGAGGAGGAGGAAGCAACTGCCATAGGAGAGTTCCCATTCTCTTAGGCCTTGGATCTCACACACAGGCATAGAGAGCGAGCCCCAACAGGACTTGTGCCAACCTTGTTCCATATGCAGGCACAGAATGTCAATAAAATTGTCAGTGTGCTGTCCTAGCCACAACACTGTGAGGCGCTGTTCTCATTGCTACAAATGGCTGATTGATGGTCACTTGCTCAAAGCCAATCAAATAGTATAACAGATGCTATACAGAAGGGTAGTTTCTGCTGTGCTTCAACATAAGCAATCCATGAGGTGTACATGATATCGGGTTGGCTGACGAATGATTTGAGTTTAAGTGTGCAGGCCAACTGAAAGTACCAACGCTCAAGGCTATTATCCTTCTTTCAGTTCACCAAAGCCAGGCGCTTTATACTGTACAGTCTTTAACCCTTTGAATTTCATTCTCCAACAGGCCCTGCTATTCCTGTTGGGGTTGATGTGCAGGTGGAGAGCTTGGACAGTATTTCTGAAGTCGATATGGTATGTCACTTTCGTATAAAGCTTGATTATCCATTATTAAGAAAACGCCACATGTTTGTTCCAGATAAAGACAAGTGTTCTACTTTTGATATCGATACTAAATAATATCTGACAGGTCCATAATTTTTCATTTTCTTTTAGCTATGTAAACAGCTTTATGAACTTGGTGTTGAAAAGCGGTATATAAATGTTCTAGATGATGATGATAGTGATGATGATGTGAGCTTAGTTCTCACTGAGAGGTAATATGTCTTAAATTGCAAGTGGAATCCACATGATTGAATGCTCCTCTATACAAGAAGGAAAATCCTGTAAAATAGATGTTTATGCCGTAATGCCATGTCGGAGAAAACCAAAGATCAGGGTCAAACCCTTCTCCCTGACAGCTAGCTTTCTATGTGCAGGGACAATTGAACATCTACTAGCAGTGTGAAATAGCATAGTCCAGACAGTTTTATAAACTCAGTAAGAGCTAGGCCTTGATAGCTCATGAAATGATTCCGAGGGATAATCATTACATTACGTGCATGATGGTAGCCCGGTAGCCCTTTTAAATAAAGAGAAGGCTCTTTCTGGTGGAAGTGATAGGAGACAAGGAGGTGGTGGGGGGAAGGGTGCCCAATCCCACCTCCTCCGTGGCTTTTCTCCCTATGAGGTTTTAAATATGGGAAAACGACTTCGTTAAAACTAAGCTTTTGGACAATGCTGGTGCCAGGTTGCTAGAGGTGTGCCAGTCCAGGGAGCGGGTGCGGAGCTAGGATGCGGCCATTAGGCTGCATCCAAGCCGCCATCCCCAGGCCATGCAGCCCCGATTCGGGCCATGCGGCTTGTTTGGACTGTGCCAGCTATATAATGGGTGCAGATCCAGGCAAGCCCATTAGGGCGGCTGGCGCCTACCTCGGGGCAAGGGCGCGAATGTGCCCTTGCCCCATACAGGCTCCTGTGCAGTCCCAACCTGCATTGGATATAGCGCAGGCCCACCGCTCTGTGCTGTTCTGGCACAGGTTAGGATCGCACCCTGAAAGAGATATAGGTTGTCCCTTTCACCCAAGACCCCCTGGAGCTCAGATACCTCCTTACCTAGAAACGTTACAGTAGAAACTGGTGTTTTCTGCCCCCTCCCCACATGCAGGACTTTACGATGACGCTGTATTTGAGGCACTACTGGAAGGATGAGCGCCTCTCCTTTCCCAGCCACACTAACAAGAGCATGACGTTTGATGGAAGGCTGGTGAAGAAGATCTGGGTGCCAGACGTCTTCTTTGTTCATTCTAAAAGATCCTTCATTCACGACACAACCACTGAGAACATAATGTTGCGAGTATTCCCTGATGGTCATGTGCTCTACAGTATGAGGTAAGACCACACTCAGCTCAGCATAAATAACATGGTGGTGTTTTGCACTGCTCCAACGCCCATTAGTGCTCAGTCCGTATCATTAGGGCGCAGTCCTAACCTGGAGTTAGGCTGGCTCACGTGACTTGTGCCGGCCCAGGAGTGTTGCAGACACGCAGGGCACAATCCTAACCAAATTTCCTGCACCGGGGGTAAGGGCAATGCAGCTCTGGGGTAAGGGAACAAACATTCCCTTACCTTGAGGAGGCCTCTGTGACTACTGCTCCACAGCAGGATGCAGCACATGCCCCATTGGCACGGCTGTGTTAGTGCTGGAAAACTGGTTAGGATTGCGCCCTCAGTAAAATGCGTTGCACCACTCTCTGAGACAGGGAGGCCAGCACACGGATGTGCGCCGTCCTTCCTGATTCTGAGAGTGGTCCAAATGCACTTTATGGTGCGTTTGCAATACGCCTAGACCAGTTAGGACCAGGTTAGGATTTCACCCTAAGATTTTTTTGCCCAAAGATTGCTTTTGTTAAGTCATTCTTCCTACAGAGTTTAATGTCTTCCATCCATGTTGTACTTCTGTTGTAGTGATACACAATTGCTACACTCTTCGCATAAAAGAAGCAAAGAGCATTTCTTGTGGTGAATGCAATATTTATTCCACATTAGGTTTCTGAAAGGACAATAATGGCGTATTTCACATTTATTCTCTCATCCTAAACACAAACAGAAATAAGTCCATAGGAAACTGCTCTTTTGATTTTTTAAAATATGTATATTGATGATGATAAAGCATTCTCTTTTGTTCAAATTGGAAGGGACGTGGTGGCACTGCGGGTTAAACCGCTGCTGCTGAGTTTGCTGACCAGAAGGTTGGCAGTTCGAGACCACGCAACGGAGTGAGCTCCCATTGCTTGTCCCAGCTCCCGCCAACCTAGCAGTTTGAAAGCATGTAAAAATGCAAGTAGATAAATAGGTACCACTTCAGTGGGAAGGTAACGGGCGTTCCATGCACTACGGCGTATAGTCATGTTGGCCACATGACCACGGAAGCTTGTCCTCAGGCAAACACCGGCTCTTTGGCTTAGAAAGGGAGATGAGCACTGCCCCCTACAGTTGGTCATGACTAGACCATTTGGTCATGGGGAACCTTTACCTTTGTTCAAATTACTTTAGCCATTCAGCACTGGGAACAGAGCAGCAGATCTATTGTGTACCTCCCAGCATCACCCATGAGCAATAATATGTAATCTGAGCACTCAGGGTGCAAGACTTCTCCTAGAAAAAGGCTTGTAGTATTGCCAAAATACCCTCCCACTTCAGAGCCCATTTGCAAGTTCTTAAGCGGAGGGGATTTTGGTGAGTTTAAATGTGTAAGGGGGGGTAGTAATTTGGAGGGGGGGGGTAGAGGTGAAACTTGCCTGCAATAGGAGCACTTTTCTCAGAGAACACCAGCTGATGGCTGCCATTCCCCCCCCCCCACCAGAATGTCTTGGAATGTGTCATTGGAGTGACACTGAATACATGACACTGGGAGCTGTCACAAAGAGATGGTAGACAAATTTTCCCTTCTTCAACACTTCTCCCCTTGCCTTGCAAGATTTGGAGCTAAAGTTTTCAGTGGCAAGAGGCACTTTTTCTAGTGGTGTTCTTCTTATATTTAGCAGGGGGAAAGTAATTGTACCTCTTCACCCCTGCGCAGTCTTTCTAGTGGCTGTTGCTGGTGGTCTGCCCTTTTTTTTTTTTTTTTTAAAGATTGTGAGCCCTTTTGGGACAGGGAGCCATTTCACTTTATTATTATGATTTGCCTGTAAACCACTTTGTGAACTTCGTGTTGGAAAGTGGTATATAACTACCTATTGATTGATTGATTGATTGATTGATTGATTGATTGATTGATTTTGTCAAATCTGGAGGTGCACTGATATGGTCTTCATAGTGAAATTACTGTCATCTCAGCTCCACCAATGGTTGGAGGGAGGGCAAATTTGGGATTATGGTAAAAGTTCCTTGCAGTGCAATTGTACAAATGTTCACTCAGCCGTTAGAGCTATTGTCTTCAGTGGGATTTACGCACTGCATGTGTGCATAGGATTGTCGCCTAGCAGCACGATCTTGTACATATTTACTCAGAAGTAAGACCCACTTTATTCAATGGGGTTTACTCCAAGGTAAATGTATATAGGATTGCAGCTTTAGTCTACTAATAAAATTACAAGTGGGGCCTTTTTATCTGCGAGGGTTCCATTCACAGAACCTTAGTGGATAAAAAAATTTGTGGGTAGTTACACCCACGGATTTAGGCCCCCCCCCCGAACTGGAGTCTGGAAGGCCTGAGGCCCGCCAAGGCCATGTGCAACTGTGCATGGCCTTGGTAGGCCTCAGAAGGCCATTTTGGCCAAAAAAAGTTAGTTCAGGTTTTCACCGAAAACCGGACATGACTTTTTAATGCCTTTAATGCCTGAAGGGCTTTTCTGGTCCTCATAATGCCTTATAAGGCATTAAAAATGTCACTCTCAGTTTTCAGCCAAAACCAGAAGTAACATTTTTTTTTGGCCAAAATGACAAAAAAAAAAAAAAAAAAGGTCTGTTGAGGCTGTGCGCGGATCCCCTTCAGAGACTTCAGGTAGAACTTAATCCCCAGATATAAAATCCATCAATAATTAGGCTCATCCTGTAGTTAAAACTTGCACCCCTTCCAAGTATGTGCAGTGTGTGTATTCTTTAGCTGTGACACAGTTCTATTCCCCATCCAGTGAAACTGACTTTTGTTTTTTGCATTTGTAGGATCACAGTGACAGCAATGTGCAACATGGACTTCAGCCGGTTTCCACTGGATTCACAAACATGTACTCTGGAGCTTGAAAGTTGTACGTATCATCTATCAGCCACTCTTTCCTAGATGCTTACTCAGTTACTGTCAAGTAGATAATGAAATGTATTTATGGGAAATGTATGCGTAATAAGGTCATATGATCCATGTTCTCTGCTGTAATCCATTAGGATTTGATAATCTAACGCAAAGTGACAGAGATTTGATACATAAGGCATAGCCAAATGAGACAAAAGAGCTACAGTACTGGAAACAATACATAAGAGGGAGTAGATGGTATGCTGCCAACTTGCTTCCCTTCATGTCTTGGAAATGAAGACTGCATGCCCAATGCAGTCTTGGAAAAAATGTATACCATTAAGTCACTGAGGTAGCATATCCCACCCTATGTTCCACTTCAGTGGGTGTCACTTGCAGGAAATGTAGAAATGTTAATGCAATGACATCACTTCACTTTTTTAAACCTACACCATAATGGGTAGTTTGGCCTTAGAGGGACAATACTTGACGGATGTTTTCTTCTAGATTATCACATTCTTGTCTGTTGTACACATCCATTCCTAGTTATACTTCCACATTGGCAGGGCTTTCCTTTTTTTTTTTTTTTTTTTTTTGCCTGTAGGACCACCTTGCACTGCAAGAAAACATAAAACATAAATAAAACATCCTAGGGGTAAATCAAATCACTACACACCTCCTACAGAAAGCAGCCTTACTCAGTAGTGTCATCTTAC
>JAJKFI010000012.1:2541032-2554818 GCA_029204185.1 Lerista edwardsae
GCTGCCGATCACCCAGAAGACCCGCCCAGCGTACCGGTAAGATGACACTACTGGCCTTACTTGAATCAGCACACATTTAGCTAAAATATCTGTGAATATCTAAGGTCCTTGGGAAGGATCCCAATATTCAACAGGATTTGGCCAAATCCAGCCACCAACATCTGACTGGCTATGCATAAGAACCATAATAGACTACTAGGTAAACCTAGACATGATGTGGAACTCATGCATTGTGTGTGTGTGATTGGGACTGTGTCACTGGGGAGGTGGGTGGAGATTTAGCCCTCCATCCTTGCAACAATTCTGACTCTTTCCTTGAAGCTTGTATTAGGAGCAGAAGGGACAACTTACAGTAAATGTTCTTCTTCAAGTGAGTAACATTTTTCAGGAGGTGATTTGGATTGGCACTGTGGCATGGAAAAGGTTCAATTTCCTTCCCACCCCTGAACATTATGACCCTATTCCAAATTTGTGTCCCCTTCTGTGGCTGGTTTTTCGAAAGGCAGCATGAGATGTTGCAATCACAAAACTCCCATTTCATGTCTAGTTTGGCCTCAATTGTAGTTATAGGCAGGCTGAAGCACAGAACCGTTCTTGACTGCCACCTGTGGAATGAAGGGCTGCACCACTCCACAGTCTTATATGGGGTAAAGTATGACCAGTGTTCAGAGGGATCCATTTCCTTTCATTTCCAGTTCCAGTTCCAGTTCCTTCCATCATTTGATTGCGGCTTCCCAATTGCTTTGAGGCTTTCCAAACAGGGGCATTCCTACAGAAGGGGCAAAACGCTACTTTTTGCAGGAGCCTGAGCTTTTGTGTAACATGCCCTCCCTCACCTCCAGAGTGGAGGCTTTGCTCTCTGAGCTGCAAATGGCTATGAAGGTGAGGGGGAGGGGCTGTGTTACACAGGAGCTCAGGGTTCTGCAAAATCTAGAGTTTTGTCCGCCTTGTAGGAATGCCACTATTCCAGAACAGACTTTCCTCTTTGATTCATCCACCTATTTTATTGTTTTGCTGTTGACCTATAAAATGTTACATTCTGTTTCACCCCTTTCCTCTTAGATGCTTATACAGATGAAGATGTAATGCTGTACTGGAAAAATGGAAATGAATCCCTGAAAACTGATGAGAAGATTTCTTTGTCTCAGTTCTTGATTCAAAAATTTCATACAACTTCCAGACTTGCTTTCTACAGCAGTACTGGTATCAGGTTTTCTTTCTAATTTTCTTTACAATCTCTGTAACTCAGAGTGCAATCCTAACCGACTTTCCAGTAAGGGCAATGCAGCTAAGGTAAGTGAACAAACATTCCCTTACAATGAGGAGGCTTCCATGACTACTACTTCACTACAGGTTGCAGAATATGCTCCATTGGCATGACTATGTCAGTGCTTGAAAGTTGGTTAGGATTGCGCCCTCAGTCTAACAAGCTTTCCTAGTGCAATACTGCTAACAGTTCACTAGCTCTTTTTTTTTTTTTGAGGGGGGGGGGCTCTGTGAGTATAAGGGATTTCTCATACAAAAGCACCCTTGAATCTCTTTCTCACTTGTGTATTCATGTGTGAATGCTATTTATTGTATGCCCAATTCTGAAAAACACTGTACATCAGTGGATGGCAAGCACAGAGATTACTGAATTTTACATGGTCTCCTAAATTAAAAATATGATTTCCTCAAGCATGTAGAAGCTGTGTGAGTGATCCACATATAGAGTGACTCACAATCTGCCATTAATTGACAAAAGGTAGTGGCAGTTTTAAGTACTTTTTTTGGTACTTCTTCCTGTCCCTTTTCATATTTTTCTCACTTTCCTGATTTTTTTTATGTCTTTCATATGTACGTGTCTCACTTAATTATTGTTCCCACCTCCATCAAGAGGACTATTCCACATTCTGAGAGCTGCCATGATTAAAGTCATTTTCCCCAAACAGGTTGGTACAATCGCCTCTACATTAACTTCACTTTACGTCGCCATATCTTCTTCTTCCTGCTCCAAACTTATTTCCCTGCCACTCTGATGGTCATGTTGTCCTGGGTGTCCTTCTGGATAGACCGCAGAGCTGTGCCTGCAAGAGTTTCATTAGGTGAGTGGTTTTTTGTTATGCTAGATGCCGAGGACACAGGCATTTTACAAGCACAAGAGGTCTTACTCAAGGGAAGGAAAATAGTCACTCATCACACACACACACACACACACACAACGCACACACACAATGCACACACGCACTGATGTCTATGTTTAATTACTGTATTATGCTAAGTATATGGGGGGAGAGGTGTAAGAAGAGCAACAACTTTGAAACTAAACTCTGGCTTGTAATAGATGCTTATTGATTAGGTCAGCAGTTCCTAAACTATGATTCCTTGGCCCACCAGCGGGTCACAACCCAATTTTGGTGGTTTGCAAAACTGACAGCATAAATTAGGCTATATGCATCAAGGGTTAAACAACCTTATTCTTGAGAGGAGACTGCTGCCCAGTCACCATTAGAGCCACAGAGACTTGAGTGTCTGGTAAAGTGAAACTATTTTCAGGCAGGTTCCAATGCTAAAAGGTTTGGGAACCGCTGGATTTGATTATTTCATTTATAAGATACTAGCTTTTATGTACCCGGCTTCACCCGGGTGTTTATATGTCCCATCACTGACCCCCCAGTCACCAGCCATACAGATGGCCCTGTATCCGTTTGCCTGCGGGAAACCTATTTGCACCCGGGTGTTTATATGTCCCATCCCTGACCCCCCTGCCCCAGTCACCAGCCATACAGATGGCCCTGTATAAGATTCCCTGCGGGAAACCTATTTGCTGCTGTTTGTCTCCAACTGTAAAGAGTTCAGTTGCTGCCTGAAGATTCCGCATGTCATTTGCATGTACTTTGCTTCTCATCATGACATCATCAGAGCCTCGGAATGCAGTGGCTCAGCCCATAGCCACCCATAGAGAACCACAAATTCGCTTGTACCCGCGCCCGTGGGGGCGCGAGCCGTTTCAAAACCACGCAGCAACGGTCTCGGGGGGCCAAGGCACCCACGTGCCGAGTTTGGCACAAGTTGGTCCAGGCGTTGCGGAGCCTATGTGGAACATACACACATACATACATACATACGCTCTTCTTTATATATATAGATTCTGGTATTCAAGCTTCTCTTTAAGCCAGCTGCATGACCTGGAAGCCTTCCTTCTGAATTTAGTATTTGTGGCATTTGAGTATGGCACAGGCAGCCCAAGCCCTTTCCCCCCAATGCAGTGCCACCAAAATGGGGGCAGTTGCGGAGGTCTCGTCAAGTAAGAGAACTAATATTCCCTTACCTAGGGGTAAGCCTTCACAGTGCAGAGGGGTCTACTCAGACCTGTGTTAGCAAATTTGCTGGCATAGGTCCACATGGACCCATGCCGTGGAATAGGGGCTAGGATTTGGCAGCCACCCCTGCCTCCGAACCCATCCCCTTCCCAGACCTGATTCACACTCCCCTAGCCCGATTGACAACCCCCACTTTGTTGCCACCTCATCCCACCCTCCGCTGCCCTGTCTCCCCCCACCCTGTCCTGCCTATATGCCATCTTCCCTGCCTCAGGGGGTCCTTCGGGATACACAGAAGTGCATGGGAAGGCTCCAGCTTTCGCACCAGTGCTCCTGCAGTGCACTACTCTGCGCACTATCAGAGCACTATGACAGCAGTTACCACCAGCAGAATAAACATTCCACTAGTGGCTGAGCTAATGGTGAGGAAAAGGTACTGTGCACATGTTCAACAGGGTTTTAGTCTTTATAGTTACATCACACATACCACACTGGGCTGTGGTTTTGTAAACCCACTCTGTGGCTCACATTTTTGCTGGTATCCCTGAAGTAAATCATTGTATGGGGCTTTTTCAGGGATCACGACAGTGCTGACTATGTCGACCATCATCACGGGTGTGAACGCCTCCATGCCTCGGGTGTCCTACATCAAAGCGGTGGACATTTACCTGTGGGTCAGTTTTGTGTTTGTCTTCCTGTCAGTCATAGAGTACGCAGCAGTGAACTACCTGACCACCGTACAAGAGCGAAAGCAGCAGAAGCTGCGAGAAAAGGTGAGAGGTGCTTCCTGGACACCTGATGTGACTGTATTAGAGGTCTGTGAGTGTGAAAACTCTGACGCCCGTGTGTCTGTGTGTGTGAACCATTTTTGTCTAGACCTTTCAAGCTGAGACCAAAGCCTTGACACCACAAAAGCAGGAATTGATGATAGTGGGAACGACAGAGGGAAGGAAACTAAAATCAGAACTGGGGAAGTCTGCAACCTGGGACTTTGGCAGAGACAATATAGGGAGGGTAAGAAGGGAGACGTTCAGCATGGTGTTTTGTTTTTGTTTGCCACAATGTTTTTAGTCGATAGTAATGAATTATGATGAAGCCCCCGGCCAACGTTGGCTGCACAGTTTTGAAAAATGCTATCAGCCAACATAATAGTAGAAGTTCTTGATAGGAAGTATGCTTGGGTTGGCCTTGCATGTTACATAGGGATGGCACAATCCGAAACATAATCTTTAAATTCAATTCTACAGGTCCTGACGGTGCAATCCTGACCTGGCATTGCATCAGCACAGCACTCTTGCAATGGACCAAAGCTGTCGCAAATGTGCCATAAGGTGCAGAATCAGTCTCTGGGCCAGCGCAAGTAGCAGCACAGACTCATGGGCGCCACTGTGCCTGCCAGCTGCGCCGGTCAAGCGCCGGCATAGCTTTGCCAGTATAGCAGTGCACCAAGGGCGTGCCAGAGGCATAATGGGGCGGGGTGGGACATGGCTTTTGGCCGTTTCCAAACCCCCGTCCCTGGGCTGGGCAGCCCTGATTTGGGTTGCTCCTGGCGACGTGGACTTGTGCCTATATTTTGCTGACACAGATCTGAGCAGCCCCATAGGATTGACTGGGGCTTACCCCAGGGCAAGGGGAAAATTTTCCCATTGTCCCACAGTGAGCCGCTTGTGCCTCTTTCTTAGGCTGCAGCCCAGCTGCACCAGCCTGGCTATTCCAGCTCAGGTTAGGACTGGGTTGTGATTTATGCATCCTGATGACAGATCCTGTGTAACGTACAAAGCGGGGAATTCATACGTCTCGGGCAGCGCTGTCCTATCTGGCACTTAGCGCTGACGCAACGTTGCGTCAGCGCTAAGGCCTTAGTGCAAACGCGGGGGTGCCTAGCAGCCCCCCACATTGGCGCTAAGGCAACAGGACCGGCGCTGTTGGCAGCGGTGGTCCTGTTGTGCCCGCGCAGTGCCTCCCTCACGTCGGCCGAAGCTGGCCAGTGCGAGGGAGGCTCCATCCCATATGGGGACGGGATTGGTGGGAGCGAAGGAGGCGGGAGCGAGACTTGGGCAGGACATGGGCGGGCTTGGGAGGTCGCCATACGGCCATATTCTAAGCCCATCCGCGAGGCCCCGATTCGGGCTGTGGGGGTCTCCTCAGATCTGCGCCTGCTCTTTAGTGGGCACAGATCCAAGGAGCACATAGGGGAGCCTGGAGCCTCCCTTACGGTAAGGGAGCGAATGCTCCCTTGCCGTGGGGCGGGGGGGGCTCCAGCCTGTCCTATGCAGTGTTGGATATGGCGCTGCCGAGTCAGCCTCACCATTCCAGTGCTGCATAGGATTGCGCTCTTAGGCAATGCAGCAAGTACAGCTGAATCTGGCAAGTGAGATCTGCAGCATGCAGCCAGCGTAGACGCATCTCTGAGTCTGCATCTGAACTTCAAATGCTAGATCTGCCCAGTGAACTGTCTGAATGCATCTCTTGATATAGATGGGGGGTGTACACATCCCCATCTGAGGCCATTTGCAGTTGTAGTTGCCAAGTCATATGAAGGAGTCAAGGCCATGGGGTTTTTATGGATAGTCAGATATATATTTTTAGCATTGCTGTTAACAATAGAAATGGGGAACTACGTTTCTGCGGGTAATTGTATGTATTTTTGACAGTTTGTAACAGCCCAACCCTATCCCCCCCAATCCGTAGCATGCAGCTATGCCAATGGAGCGTGTGCTGCATGCTATGGTAGGGGGCAATTAGAGGGCCAGGGAGAGGGAAAAATACTTACCTCCCAGTATGCCATCAAATTGCAAATGGGTCTTCTCTGATCCAGGCCAGCTATTTTGCTGGTGTACATCCAAGGGCAGGAAGGGGGTGGGGCAGGATGGAAAACTGGGGATACGATCTAGCATGCACTTTCGCTGCTGAGATCCACAACCTGCTCCCTGTCCCCTGCCCTCCCCATCCCCATCTCAAACTGCCTCCCCTGTCACCTAACTTGCACCGATGGACTGTCTACAGTAGGTGATTCTGGCCTGCATGCAAAGCCATAGGCCATTTCCACCAGGAGCTCCATTGCATACAATGGCTGTGCAGTGTTTCTTTCATCACAGGGAAAGAAATAGTGTATCGATAGATCAGCTGTCATTGATGGCCTGTAAGATTGGGCCCTAATTCTGTCAGTTCAATGATATTATTAATAGGTCTGCCTGAAAAGTCTCTTTGTGATGTCACTATGTTAAGTTGTACTGTCATTTGCAACTCTAAGCCAGGTTTTCTGGCTCATTTTTCTTTATCCTCAGAAATGACAATATTTTTCATTGCCTTGGTGATTTACATGGCTCAGTGTAGCTATGTCTGCCATTGAAGGAAATGAGAGAAGTGTTCAGAAGGTCTATAAGTGCACAGTGGAACTCCTGGGGCTTGGAAGGAATTGATAGCTCAGTGTCTTTCTTTAAGACTGGAGAGACCTCCTCACATGGGCTAATTTCCAAAGAAATGCCAATTTCCAACGGCTATATTTAACCATCCCAGTAAATAGCAAAATTATTTTTAAGCATGTCTTTAACCCATAATACTGAGCCTTAATAACTCATAATCCTATATAGCTCTGAAAATATCTTCCCCTAATCAATAGCAGTCTAGGACACAATTCTTAAAAACACATACATGTTTGTGACTGGTCTGCAAGCAGTATGATATTCTCAGATATCTTTATTGATCCAAGTTTTTTTACTAAGCGCGCAATCCTAAACTGGAGTTAGGCCGGCATAAGCTTAGTCAGCAAAATTTGGCCAGCACAAGGGCCACCATAAAGCGTGTTCGGACAACTCTCAGAGTCAGGGAGGATGGCTCTGACTCTGAGAGTGGTCCAAACATACTTTACGGTGTCCCTTGTGCTGGCCCAACTTTGCTGGCTTAGCTTATGCTGGCCTAACTCAATTTAGGATTGCACCCTAAATAAGTCTGACCTCCTTGTTAACTGTTCTGTTTGGGATACAAAATTCATGGCTGATTAGTTGTGCTATTATTTGGATGCAGGAGCTTTGAGGAATTTAACATTCTTATTCTACCAATATCACATGTCAGACGTTCACATATATGTGAGCTTATTGTGACAAGCTCTTGGGCTCTCAACACAAAGTCAGATCTCAATGCCTGCCAAAAGCTTTCCCAATTCAGAATTAATACTTGCTATATATAAATGTTTTGTTCCAAATTCACCATTACATGTAACCTAAACAGGTTTTCATAAACAGCCTAATGCTATGTTCATACATGTCCAGTGTGCCTAGCTAAATATTTTTTAATGTAAGCCAAACATTTTTAATATCAAAAATAAAGCCCAATACTATCATTCCCCCCTTTCTTGCTGGTGTAGCCTCACCAAAAATGCGGTATCCAGTGGGACGGGGAAGACTGGAACCTTCCATCTCTGAAAACCTCTTGATCTGCGATAGGTCTGGCTCAGATCTGTGCTAGCAATTTCACTAGTGCAAGTCTGAGGAAAGAAAGAGGCAGGGAGGCTGCAGGAAAGGGGGATAGGATCAGGCATCGCCCCTGGATCTACCCTCTCCTGCAGCCTCCATTATGCCCTCCCAAGCCCAGTTTCACCCCGCCCTACCATTAGGCCCTCCCCCATCCATCCCGCCACTCCTGCTGACTTACCTGATCTGGCGGGCAGTGGGAGAGCCAACAGTGTCCTCAGTAATATAGTGTGCAGCTGCGACATCAATACATTTTGCATAAAAACAGAAATAATCCTTGAGTCCTATTTTGTTTTTTCAGCGCCTGAATTTTTCTTGCCTTTTTTCTTGTTTCTCAGTTTCCATGCACGTGTGGAATACCATCTACAAAAACAATGATGCTGGATGGTATCTACGGTGAGTCAGATACCAACAGCCTCGAAGGATACGCGCGAGGCCAGATGGTGACTGAGGAGGATAAACAAGACAAGATCCATTTGGCCATGAATAGCGAGTCTAACTCCTCAAGGAAAAGAGGGCTGAAGGGACATGTGAGCCTACGTATCATGCAGAACACACATGCCATTGACAACTACTCCAGAATAATATTCCCAGGCACCTATATTTTTTTTAATTTGATATACTGGTCTGTCTTTTGCTGAGAAATGCTGATGCAGTGGTTGACCCAGGAGACATTGACAAGACTCTTCAGTACATTTGGTCTGAGGCGGGAGTCTGAGAGAAAAAACCCACTTCTCTTTGGCGCATGAAAGTGGCACTTCATGCAAAACGGCTGGTGTCCTTTCACTTGTGCCAGTAAGTTTCAGCTCCCTGTTCCTCTCTTAATACATGACAGTCTTGTCTTTCGCACTTGAAACTATGCATCTGGAGTTGAGTTCAGACGTAGGACTTCAGAACTGAGCCTTGGCCCCTCAAATTCTCAAATGAACTTTTATAAGGGACAATCGGAAATCTAGAGTCTGCTGTCTGAATAAATGGAGTCAGCAACGCGTTGAAATACAGAAAAGCAATTGCATGTTATAGGAGGATGTGGTGATTTGGAACACCTTTATTATAAGGGATAATTGGTACCTGTAGTGGAGTCTGCTCTGCAGGGGGAGTTCACCATGGAGGAGGCATCCAAAATAATCTGCCTGGTTTCTGCTGGCAGATTAAAATCTGGGTTCTGCTGGCAGCGGACACAGGTCTTGATAGGAACATTGCTGAAGGATACTACCCTGTCATTATAAACAAGGTCATCAGGTGTGTTGACATGAACAATTTGCTGGTCTTTTAAAAATTCTGTAATTAGTGAGCAAAACTATTCAACTTAGTTGAATAGGTTGCTTCATTGTTAAATGCCTTTCTGAGGGATGCAGGCATCTTTTTTTTGTCTTGTGTGCTTCCTGATGCATCTGGTGGGCCACTATGATACAGGAAGCTGGGACTAGATGGGCTCTTTGCCTGGTCCTGCAGGGCCAGAGATGGAGTGCCTATGTGGCAGGAGGCGGCACCTACTATGGGTGCCATTGAAGGGACGGGCACTCCGAAGAAGGAAAAAGATGGAGCACAGATCGGCCCACCTGCCAGCCCCTGCCTCCATTTTGCTCCAAAATGGAGCTATTCTGGACACTAGGGGCGTGGTAAGGCGGCACAGGGTGTGGGGCAGGGGTGCAGTGATATGTCACGTTGTCCCGCCCCAGGCGCCATCAGAGCCTGCAACAGCTCTGAGCGGGGTTTATATTCTTATGAAGGTTGCACTCAGCTGGAAGATAGGGTTCAAGTTTTCAAATACATCTTCTTTTCTTGCATGCTACACAAAATGTTTTCCTGCACAACAATAATCTCCACCAGACTGTTTCAAGCGATAATATGACAGCCTCTACATTTGCGAACTTCCCTTCTTGATGTGCCACTGAGGAGTATCTAAAGGTAGCAGATGATAGTTAGGTACCATTATGATATTCCCATGAGAATATTTTATCTTCCATCTCTCCTCTCAATTTCCTGTATTTTGGAGGAAGATAATTACGTTGCCATCTTAATAATTATGGTGACTCTGCATAGGAGCAAATAGAGTGGAGGTTTCTCAGTTCTCCAAGCAAAATGCTGATGCCCTTTTATGGATAGGCTGCCTAAATCAACATTATGAATGTCTCTTCTGGCAATCACATAAATGTAAAGTTTGTAGGTTCTTGCCTCTCATGTCATGAATTTTGGGACATCCTCTGATTGGAAAGCCCTGCAGTCTAGCCATAGGTATGAAAGTTGGCTGTGGTCATGTGCATGGAGGAGTGGCATTCTGCACATGATCAGAGGCATTTGTTATTATATTTCTAGAGCGGAACATGGCATAAAGAAGAATTTTAGGCTAAGATATGGCTTGTATTAAGCCATAAGGCAACAACCGGAAAAAATAAAAACTGAAAGACACAGATGCAGTGACATCTGATGGTCTCTAGTTTGGCTGCAATATGCAATTCACTAATTTATTAATCACTTATTCAAAATTACATGAGATTGACAGAAAGTAGCAAAGCTAAAAATCTAAATAGCTGCAGTTTTTTCAGAATGTTTTTCTTCTGCTTATAAGCAGCAATAAATTATTATATACAGGATATGACATGAAACATCTGGACCCCAAATTCTGCAAATTTGTCTTGTGCTTCTTGTTATCAGTATTCATGTTAATTCAGCGCTAGAACTGATCAGAGCAACTGATTCCTGGTGGTAAGCCCCGTGGAACACAATGGGACTTACTTCTGAGCAGATATGTATAGGATTGTGCTGATTATCTCCTTTTAACTGGAAAGAAAAAAGGTATGTGTTGCACAGACTTCCAGAATAACTTTGGGCACATCACTGAACCTTTTGTGCCTCGGTTTCCCCAGATCTAAAATGGGGAAATGATTAATTGGCCTCCCTCACAGGGATGTTGTGAAGCTTGTTTGACATAGTGAATGTTTCATGAAGTGTTAAATACAAGATGTTGCTTTTATAGTGAATTCAGTAATACCTCCATAATGCTGCTTCCTTTTAGTGCTGACTTACTGCAGCTCTCTTTGTCCTGGAGTGATTGACAGGTATTGGGAGTAATGCATTCTGGGAAGCTCAGAGGCAATCAGCACCAGTTTCCTGCCTTATCTTTAGCATCTCCTATAGCGCTGTTTCCTACCATGTTTGATATTCTGGTAACACATCCCCCATGTTGTTATAGGTCTTAATGTACCCAATTTGCATAACTACACGGAGCAATCACAGCTACTTAGGACCCAATTTTGAAGTCCTGAATGCCGGTGGTATGCACGTACCGTCAGCTTAAAAGTGTCACAAATGTGCCGTAAAGCACATTTACGGCACTGTGAGAAGAGGGAGCACCAGCACTGAACCAGGGCTAGTCAGTACTAGGACTCGGCACTGAGCGGGAGGCCAGGCGCACTCCAGCAGCTCCAGCCAGAGGTAAGTGCTTTTCAGGGCAGGGGCAGAACTGGGCAGGGGAGGGGTGTATCAGATCTAGGATAGGGGTGGGACCAGAGGAGGCCTCCACCACCAGATCCGATGCCCCACTCTGGCCAAGCAGCCCAACAGGGCTTATCAAGTCTGCGCTAGCCAAATAGCTGGCACATGCTTGAGTAGACCCATTGTGGGTCCAGGGGGACAAAAGTCCCCTTTCCCCGAGGAGACTCCAGCGGCAGCACTATTGTGGTGCCACTGCTGCTGTGGTTGCCAGGCAATTTAGGATTGGGCTGCCTGTAATTTAATGTTGAGTATAAAGAACTATCAGGCAAACAGATTCCATATGCATGAGTCATTTTGGGATTATGAAGACAATGAGGCCACAGTCACCCTTGGGGTAGCTCCAGTGGATTTGCACTAGGGTAAATATTTTCTATGATGACTGTAATTAAAAGGTGTAGATATAGGATAAATATCTTCTGTTGTGTAATTAAATGCCATAGCTTCAGCCTATTTATTTCTACTGACTTTCTCACTGAACGTATCTAGTGGCAGGAGGGAGTAATTCAGATGCAACGTTCTGTCCTACCAACATTACCTCTCACTTATATGCTATGTAATGAGCTGCGTAAGAGCTTAGCTACGATAATATGCATGTATGCACATATATATAATGTATGTTTTGAAAATGAAAAATATCCAGAAATATTTCTAAGGATGACATGATACATCCTGGCTGCGGGGACAATTGTGGCGTCTTCTTGGATATTGGGATGTTTATCTTGAACACAGGGGTGCTTTTGCTTGAGAATACTGACGGGCTTCGATTCCAATTGCTGGTTCAACAGTTAAAACAAATAAAGCACAAAAGTCACAGCTTCCACACATTTTGTTTGCCCAACTTTTATCAGCCCTCTTTGATATGGGGATTGTAGCTCAGTGGTGGAGCTCTTGCTTTGCTCGAAAAAGTTCCCAGGTCCAGCCTTCCCAGCATCTCCAAACAGGACAGACACAAGACTCTTCTTGGCAGCCTTGGGGAGTCACTACAAGTCGGAGTCAACAGTACAGAGTTAGATGCACTAATGGTCTGAGTCAGGATTACGCTGCTTTCTATGACCCTACGAGCTCTGCCATAGTCTGGCCTGCTAACCTAGATCAACTGGCCTTTCTCACATCACTGTCTCCCAGCCTGTAAAATGAGGACTAGTACGACCTACTTCACAGAGGGGTTTTCATACTTTCAACTTATGGACCTATCTCTGCATTCAGAAGTGTGCCTTGCTTGTGAGTATCAAAAATAGAAAACACAAGCACAGATTTGGACAGTGGCAACCATGATGGTGCGTCATTTTTCCAACTTAGCAAGCCTCAATTTGATTTAGCATCTAGAGACACGTTACGCTGTCCTGGATCATAGGGATTGGGTGGATTATAAGCAAATAAATAATTTTGTGTGCTCTGGCATCCTTAGGGTTTCTTAACAAAAGGAGTTTTTTGAACTACGTGGATCCAAGCTACATTCAGACGACAGCCAAATATATTTTGAAAAGAAAATGTATAACACAATTAAATTAAAATGTAAGCCCCTCTGGCTAAGCTGATTAGTTCTTTTAGCAGAGCTGGATGAAGACCTTTAAAATAATGGGTCAGGCACAATATTAGTTTTAATGGTAACAGAATTCTGACCCCCACATACTGTAAACATGTGTGGGGGGGAGAGAACAAACCACAACTGTCAATGCCATACCTATGCAGATATACACATCACCACAATGTCATCTAATATATTTTTCCTTTTTTTTCTCTCTTGGAAACATGCACATGGGAGGTTTTTCAAGTGTCAATCAGAGACCTATTTTTTGGAGGAGGACAATGAGGGTAGTTGCCTCTGCTGTCACATATGGGACAATCATCAACACTGACAACGAATACTATGATTGAAAGGGGGATGTCCAGTGATGATGTAAAAAATAATAATTGTGACCCTGGGTGCCAGATGCCTTAGGTATGCCACTGGAGGAGGCTGGCTTGTGTTTATCCTAGCTTGTGTGCCATTGCAGGATGGAGGCCAGGCCTTAGTAGCTGCCACGAATATGATACTTGGAAAGGTCATGGTTTTAGCATGCCATGCGAAAATCATGCTGGGGGAGCTGTTCAACAATTCAATCTATTATACATTTTAACCAACCATTCCCCATTATACATCTCAACCAATAGTGTGGTGGTGGTGTCTCAGATGGAAGTGTCTGGGCCAGAAAAGAACAGGTGCAGCCCAGGCTAACCGTCTGCAATGCCTCCTGTTAATCCATGCACTTCTAACTCATTCTGTGCCTCTCTCAAGTGACTCAACTAAGCTGGCAGGCACAAGGGTACAGTACAGCTGCAAGCCTGATGAGACCATAATGCTACCCATGAAAGTGAACTAAAAATGGCTTTTACTTCCCCTCTGAGCAATACCAACCTCATTCTGCCATTCAGAATTATAGCACCCTTAATCAGCCAGTCCTTCAGAGGAGTTAGATCAATGACTTCTCTCTCTCTCTCTCTCTCTCTCTCTCTCTCTCTCTCTCTCTCTCT
>JAJKFI010000012.1:2554828-2573114 GCA_029204185.1 Lerista edwardsae
TCTCTCTCTCTCTCTCTCTCTCTCTCTCTCTCTCTCTCTCTCTCTCTCTCTCTCTCTCTCTCTCTCTCGGTTGGTTGGTTGGTTGGTTGGTTGAGTTTATTGCATCCCCCTTTTCAACGAGAAACTAGTTCCCAAAAAGGCACATAACAAGTACTAATAGGATTGTAGTCAAAAAGGAACACCCACAAAGAAGATGGATGTTTCTGAGTACGTAATGAATGCCAGAAGTTTGCATTGGTTTGAACCTTCAAAAAGAAATGCAACTACAAGAGGCAAAAAAGGAGCCCAAATGCACTTGCTTGCTGGGGATTCTAAGAGGTAAAATGGGAGAGTACAGGGAAGAGTCTTAGGCTGCGTTCGTTTTTCAGCTTCTAACACTAGAAGTGCGAGAGAGCTGGTCATTCAATGAGGCTTACTCCCAGGTAACAATGGAGGACTGCATGTTGCCTGCCGGAGCCATTGGGTTGATTTTCTTCTATTGCTAGGGACCACCTCCTGGCTTCCTTGCCTCCTCCTTTTGCCCTCCCCAGGCTTCTCCAGATACTCCTAAAGCAAGAACGCCCACCCCCATCCCTTGGGCCCTCTCTTGTCCAGAGAAAAAAATCAGACCATGCATCCATCATCCAATCGATCACTGTGGACAAGAGAAGCCACTTCCACCTCTTCCCCCTGCCTCCTGCTTGAAGCAGCTACCCAAAACAAAAACATAAACCCTTCCCTGCCTCCTGGTTGGAACTACCCTGCTGCTTGCTCGGTTTGAATGATGCTGGCTTGCTTCCGGATGGCCCCAAACGTTTTCCACATTGCAAAAAATGTAAGCAAGCACACTCAGATTTGCAGACTTGAGTTTTTCAGATTCATGACTCCTTTCCGAGTCAGTGGACCTGAGTCTTGACTCACGCCCAAGTCATTGACACTCATGACGACTGCACACGAGTCAGCAAAAAAACGTGTTTCTGTGACTCTGACTCAAATCACCTAACTTGAGTTCCCATCCCTGATCCATAGAATGAAAGGCAATAGGCTGAAACCAATATACGTATATTTTACATCAAGTCAATTCACATTTGAAAAGGGTACAATTTGAACAGTACAGTCCTCTAACTGACGGTGCTTTGATATCTAGAAGGTTCTTGGGTTCAGGTGATGTCAAGGTTAATTTGCAATGACAATAAATAGGGTGTATTTAATGCTTTCATATAAACCAGGAAATATGCTTTCCTCAGGAATTTCACATTGGGCAGCACAATCCAAGTGGCTTGCGTCAGCCCGGCACTGTCAGGCATGTGCCATAAAGCCCGTATATGCCAGTGCTGCTGCTGCAGCATCAACACTTTGCTAACAAAAAAAGCTGCCAGCATGCCATTCCTGCACCAGCAGGGCTGGAACAGGGGCGTTTCTGGGCAGGGGGAGGGAGGGTGGCCTGGGGCAGGGGGTGGGCCGGCTGGCCCAGGGAGGGGTGGTGGAGTCCAGATGCAGTTCTTAGGCCGCATCCAAGCCTCTGTTCCCAGGCTGTATGGCCCTGATTCGGGACGCACGGCTTGCTCAGACCTATGCCTGATATATATCGGGCACAGCTCCAAGCAAGCCCATCAGGGTGGCTGGCGCCTACCCTGGGTCAAGTGTGCGAATGTGCCCTTGCCCCATGGAGGCTCCAGCACAGTCCCAAACTGTTGGATACAGTACAGGCCCCCTGTCCTGTCCTGTTCTGGTGCAGGTTAGGATTGCAGCCTAAATAGGGATGTAGAGATAGCTAGCATTTAGCAGTGTGATGAAATATATATTTTTTCCTATAAAGGCACCACCTTCACAAGTCGAAAAGCAGGTGTGCTAACAAAGAACCAAAGAAAAAGAGAGGTGATGTTTGAGTCAGTTATGAAAATGTCCTCAGCAAACATTCCCTCAGTGAGATAGGAGAGGAAGGCAACATACATCCCACATCCTAACATTCTAGTTAGCAAAATGGCGTAACAATGATGCAGTATGGGTGTGGGTGTCAGTATCGGAACGGTGGCTTTGCATGCATAAAAGCCGTGTGTGTGTTTCCATGTCTCAACGTAGTCCAATATATAAATCAAATATGTGACGTTGCCATGTTGAGCAAGGGCTGCATGTTAATAAACAGGCGTTACCAACTGACAGTTGGTTAGTGCAGATTAATTCCTAATGAAGACAAAAACTCTTTATGTAATGTAATGCTTTTGGCTGTGGACCAAAGGTTGCAATCGTCCACCCACAGCAAATCCGGCTTTGTTCCACCAGCAAAACAAAAAAACAAAAACCCACTAAAATATTTGACCATATATCTAAAGATACTAGTCCAACAGCCAAAACCAAACCATTCAGAGTTGTGCAAAACTCACGCTCAACCAGTAATTGTGTGCGAGTTGTGCGAGACTCGTGCTCAAACTGTACAATAAGCTATAAGTTGGAGTAACAGCACCGCCCTCGTATCCAGAGGAAGGAGAGTTATGTTTTTAATTCAAAACCTTACCATTGGACAAATTCACAGATCAGCTGTATACCAACTGCAATCCCCCCCACATGAACTCCCATCAAGATAATAATAGAGGATCTTAGTCATCACATCCTATGAGGTCATCCCATGAAGTCAGGACAGTCCCAACTAGAAGCAGGACCTTCATTCTGTAGCGCCTAGGCTTCCCGATGAGGTGCATCCCAGTTCTGCCCCCCAGGCTTTCAGAAGGAGTTGGTCACAACATCTCTCTTTGAGAGACAATTTGGCTGATTCAATGAAATGTTCTGCAGCTGTAGTTATATGGCTACTGCTTCTGATTGTACTTTGAGAATGAGGGTGCAATCCTAACTAACTTCCCAGCACTAGGGTAAGGTCAATGCCACTCTGAGGTAAGGGAACAAAGTTTCCTTACTTTGAGGAGGCATCCATGACTACACCCCCACCCCCTGCCCCTTTGGCACAGCTCTGTCAGTGCTGGAAAGTTGGTTAGGATTTGGGCCTAATTTTTATTTTAGTTGGTTTTAAGTATAAGCTGCCTCGAGGTGTGGAGGGGAAAATGTTTTCAATAAAATTGAAACTATCCTTCTAGCCATACCAGGGTGACATTAGGAACTGGCGAGGTCAGCCATTGGCTGAGGACCTATTCCCATCAGAGGGCCTACCTGAACCCTCGGTGGAAGTGTTAGAACGCAATGTGCCATCAGGGGGTGAGCATTGGAATCCATGAGGGGCCAGTATAGGGGACTCTCCAAGTCTCATAGCAAACTGGGATTGTTTACAAACCCAGCATTTCCTGACAAATAAGGAGATTTTGCAACAAGTCGGTGCAGCAGTTCCCAACCTTTTTGGTGCCATCTACAATGGGACTTGTCCATGACATGATGCTCCTAGTAGCACCCCCCAATGCCTTCTTGGGAGCCTAAGAAGGCCACTTCCAGGTTGGGCCAGGCCCATGACCATTGGCTTCCCAGAATGTCTCATGGAAGTGACTGGAAGTGACTTTTGGTAAAACCAGAAGTTGCACCCGTCAAGTTGCTGGAATGCACCGTATCCTAGCCTCCTTTCTGGGCCTGATTTACCAACATGGATCAACAGCTGGTGCAGGTCTGAGTTGACCCACTGTGGCTGCTGGGGCTTACATGGAGGCAAGGGGACAAATGCCCCCCTTACCTTGAGGAGATCTCCAGCAGCTGAACCTCTTCCTGAGCTGCACCATAGCTGGCACTAGTGCTGCAGCATCACCACATGATAATTCTTTTGAGCAGTCCATCCTTTAGCCCTAGAGTAGAAGTAAATGGAAAGTGGCCCCAGTCACAGTTTCTTTCTCCCTCTCTCTTACTAAGTTTCAATCAGTTAAGCCCCTCATAAAGGTTTATCTTATGTCTTTTACTGCATCTTAGATTCTGAAAATTCAATATACAAGAATGTGACGCTACCAACACATAAATGTTATCTCCTCTCAGTGAGATAGTACACAGTATATTGGAAAAGTAAAATAGCTTCACAAAAGAATTAAAAGATAATTAAAAGAGAATAAAGAAACTTTCAGCATATTAACCTTTTGGACATTGCTTGATTGGTCCTTGAGACTGAACAATGCAGAGCAGAATGACAAAGTGCAGTTCAAGCATGCCCCGATACCCACTGATTCTGTATCCATGGTTTTAGTTATCCACGGATACCATGGTTACTGGGATACTTATTAAAAAGATAGGGGAACATTAAACAAATCTCTCTTTTTTTACCTTGTTGCAGCAAAACCACTGATGTTCCCTGATCTTTAAAAAGATGTCCCCAGTATCTGTGGTTTCAGGTATCCGCAGGGGAGTCCAGAACGGAACCCCATCAGATACTGGGGCATGCCTGTACTTCCTTACAGAGTGCAAATTGCACCGCTGACGATGACTCATCTGTTTGAAAGATTACGGAATTCCGCTGCTGACAAAACAACATGGCCAGCAGCAACCTGAACCTGCATGACACACTTTAAAATAGATAAGCATGAAAGCAACTCTGTCTGGCACGTGAAAGCAGGGGGGAAGATGTGCCCTGGAACAACTCGTCCATCTGAAAAAGAAGCTGGCACTCACTGACATCAGCAGCTTCAGGAGTGCGTAAACAAAACGGCTTCCCTGGATACAGCCCAAGCATGCATCCTGGCTCAAGTGACTGTCAGCAGTTCGTAAAGGTACATTGTGGAGCACAAGCCTGCCACTGACAGGTCCAGTGTCCAACTGCCTCTCATTATTCTTTGTAAAATGCAAAAGGAGAATTGGTACTTCCCCGACCATGCCTGCCAAGCCCCACCTTCCCATCTATAATCTCTTACCAGACCATTTTCCTTTGCCTTCTTCTGCATAAAATCCTCATCAAAACTGTTCATTTTTTTTTCTTTGTCCCCATTTTGGTCTCATGGTCACAATTAACCCTATACTCATAGGCAACCCGATCCTAAACTGTGCTGGCACAGCAGGGCTGCAGGGCCTCCACTCTATCCAGCGCAGCTTTGGATTAGGTTGGAGGTCTCCTCCGGGTAAGGAGGTATATTCCCCTTTACGCCAAGTAATGCTGTCCTAGCCGGCCCTATGGGGCTACTTGAATCTGCACCTGTTAAATAGCAGTTGCAAGTCTGAGCAGCCCCGTGTAAAGCTGAGGGTTCCTGGGATGGGGGTTAGGATATGGTGGAGGCCTCTTCCACTGATCTCGTCCTTTCCCAGGCCCACTCTGTCCCCCTCCCCACCTCTGAACTGCCCGCACTACTGCACTGAGGCAAGTTACAATTCCAGTCTGAGTTTCCCATTCTTCCTTTTCTTTCCTGACAGGAAAATGGGACAGAAAATATGAGACAAAAGGAAAAGAAAAATGTTTGTAAATTATTTCCCAGTAATCATTCCCCCTCCATCTGAAAATTTACTCCAGCGATTTTCAACCTTTTTCATCTCATAGCACACAGGTGCTAAAATTATCAGGTCACAGCATCAGTTTTTTGGCAATTGACAAGACACACCACGCTGCCAGTAGGGGGCTCACGTCCCCCCATGGCCTTGCTAATTTTAAAAAACCCTCCCTCAAGCACACCTGCAGCACACCAGCAGACCATTTGCAGCACACCCACAGGGCACGGGCAGAGTGGCTGAAAATCAATGATCTTATCATTTTGCGTGTCACAAAAATACAGGAATTTGGGGGTGGAATTTGCAGTTTTACGTTTGCTCCACCAGGGGGAAATAAATCCACACACATTTTATTTTTCCTTCAGTCTTTGAATGCTCGTTCACACCAAAAAGGCATTTACGGTAATAGCTTCTAAGTTGTGAGCTAATCCTCAGTAGGATTTTCAGAATTCTCATTTTTTTAACTAAATAGAGAAAGTAGAAATTAATTAAAAGACTAACAGCCCAGTCCTATGGTTCTTCGGTACCCAGCAGTAAGCGGTGCCGAAATAGCAACCACTATATCTGGTGGGTCCAGGGAAGCTGCCAGAGGTCTCCTCAGAGTAAGGGAACATTAGTTCCCTTACTCCATGTTGAGCCCAGACAACCCTGATGAGCCTACTTGGATCGTGTCCACTATTCAGCAGCCCATGTAGGGCATGGGAGGGACCACAGGATTTGGAAGCAGCTTCTGCCATCATCACTGCCCCTTCCAGGGCTTGATCCTCCCCTCAGGCTGCCCTCCTCCCACTGAGTTCCGTTCTCCCCCACCCCGGAAAGCCTCACTGTTGGCCAGCAGGAGCACTTACCCCTGGCCACTCCAGCGATGTGTTCTCCTGGCACTGAGGACGATCACTGACTGGCAGTGGCCTTTCCACTGGTACAGTGCGCTCTCCGCACAGCATTGGGCCCTAAGAAGACAATAACTGAGTGAGAAGGTTTCTCCTATCTGAATTATGAGGACCAGTAGTTGTAATTTTAAACTACTAAGACTGGCAGCCCAATCCCAAACTCTTTGGCACCCAGAGAAACAGCAGTGCCAAAATGGCACTACTATATCCTGTGGCCACTGAGGCTACTGTCAGGGTCTCCTTAGGATAAGGGGCCATTTGTTCCTTCATCCCAGGTAACACCGCTGTCAATGTGTGTCCTTGGCCCTGTGCCCATGTTTGAGCGGGCACAGAGCCAAGGAGACCCATGTCAGGCTGTCGCTCAGGAGTGGGGGTTAGGATTTGGCAGCAAAGGCTGCTGCCATTTTCACCCTCCTCATGGGCCTGATCCTCCCCTCCCAGTTCCATCCTCCTCAAGCCTTCCTTGCGCCCTCCCCTCCCAGAAAAGTCACATTGCCACCCAGCGGTGTTGATTACCCCCAGTGGTGGCAAGACATCCTCTTCACGACATTGAGGCCCAGTGCTGACTGGTGCTGGCCCATGGCTGACGTTCCTTAATTCCCAGATACCATAAACATGCTTTATGGTAGGTTTACGACACCCAGCGCCGTTGGTATGCAAGCTTTATGGCGCCACTCCTGGACCAGCACTTGTGACAGCCTAACTCCTGACCTGGAGTTAGGCCGGCGCAAGTTCCTTGTGCTGGCCAGGAGTGGCACCACCTGTCTTTGTGTGGCGTGTGCCCTCGGTCTGTCAACTCCTCTCCAGTGCTGCTGCTCCCACTCCCTGAGCTGGAAAAAGAAGAATGCGGGGAGGGGGAGAGAGAAGTGTGGAGGAGAGGAGAGTGATGAACTAGCGCAGTGGTTCTCATTTTAGCAACAGGATCCACTTTTAGAATGGCACTCATGTTGGGACCCACCAGAAATGATGCCATCAAGCAGGAAGTGCTGTCATTGTGATGTAATCCAATGACACTCCTGGCTGGCACATCACCAGGTAAGGGGGCAGCATTTGAGATGCTGCCTGAGGTGCCAGCTGCTCTGGAGATGGCCTTGAACACCGTCCTTCAGTTGGGGAACATCTTCCAGCTCTGCTAGCATTTTCACATTCCACAAGCTTTTTCATATTTCACCGTCCCTGTCCTGAGAATGGCTGCTGTTTTCAACAAGTCATTCTGTTGGCCTGCCATATGGCTCAGTTCTAGCTTAGAATTAACAAAATGTGCCATGAATTCCATGGAGCATGAAATTGGTACACAATTTCCCTGAGTAAAAGCTTCAGGGCAAGCCATCTCGTAGGTCTGAAACACGGCCACCCACATAGGTCTTCCTCTTTGTGCAGCGTTGCCTTATGCCTGTGTTTTTTCAGGCTGTGTTCCAGGGAATGCTTGGCCCAGGTTTCTTGAAAACTTATCAGAATTTCCTCAATGAGATTCAGGTAGGTTGAAAGGTCACTGCCTTTATGTGCAGTTGGCTATCCAACAGATCTATGTGTTCCTGTTCAGGCAGCGCCATCTTAACCACCACCCCTTTGGGCTGGTGCATGTCATCTGCGTTGACCCAGCATGTTGCAAATGTGTTATAAGGCATATTCACACCAGTGCGAGATGCGCTGGGCCTATGCAGGCAAGTTGTTCCTTTGTCAGCCAAGTTCTGCCAGCATGGGACCATTTCAGCATTGGGAGAAAGGTGGAAGGGGACAGAGGGAGGGTGGCCCTGCGGGCGGGGTGGCCCAGGAAGGGAGTGGAGCCAAGATCTGGCCATTAGGCCAGATCCTAACTCCCATCCCCAGGCCACGTAGCCCCAATCCAGGCCGCAGCAGGGGGCTCGGACTTGCGCCTTCTAAAAAGCAGGCACAGATCTGAGGAGCCCCATCAGCCCGGCTGGGGCTTACTCTGGGGCAAGGGGAAATACTTCCCCTGCTCTGTGGTGAGCTCCAGCGTATAGTAGTCCTAACCTGTGCTTGGATGCAGCAGAGGCCTACTGGCCTGCCTGCTTCTGCACAAGTTAGGAATGCACCCTTATTTACTGATTCCCATGATACACAAACATAGGTAGTCTTTCTATAAGAAAATTAAGTTTTTATTCCCCATCATCTCTTCTAGCAGCTTATCATTGTATGGTGATCCCATGCAAGTTCATTCCGCTTGGCCTGACCTGCTGCCAGGAGAACAGCAAGAGCTGACGAAATCAACTGGGTTATGAAGGCTGTCGTTTTGATAGCACAGCTCATCTCCCATATTATAGGCCTACAGCAGCAATTTCTTTCTTATCAACGTCTGGCAACTGCAGCCCACTTTCCGATCTTTCCATTTTTAATATAGCCTCTCCCTTTGAAGAAGATTAGAGCTCTCTCACGCTTTCTCTCTGTCCTTGCTGAGCTGTCAGCTCTCTGCTGAATCATCAGTTGAGGAAAGAACTGCTACGCACCACGTATCACAGGCAGCCATGATTGCTCCATCAGCGATGAAAGAATTGTGGGGATCCAAATCAACCAATCGTTGGGTTCAAACACACTCTTGGGCCCCTTTGCAAAGAGTCAGTCCAACCCTTGCAAAGCAGACTCCTTTTGGGAGGGGCTGTAAGAGGCTCCCTCCTCTGACGGCCCAGATTCTACAGCAGTCCTTTTCTCTGGAATTGCCATCTTTACTTCATTTACTTTTTACAGAGCATCCATAGGTGTCATCATCAGTTTCTTGCAGTCCAATATTTTTTGTGTGGTCTTCCTGTGCTTTATCAGACCTGATTGATTTTTGGCAAAATTTTTTGCAATAAAACCCAATAGCAACACCAACTTTTCTAGTTAGAACAGGTAAACTGCTAGTGAAGCTTTTAGGCAGTTCTGCAATCCTGTACACACTTTCCTGGGAATAAGCCTTATTGGACACAAGGGGGCTTACTCGTAAGCAGACGTGCATACAATTGTGCTCCCAATCTTGTAGGTTCTGCCTGTTTTATTGCTTTTTGAATGGCTTCTTTGAATTGCTCCAATGTCAGTTTCTGTCCCCTTGTGGAAGGTGTGATGTAAGATTTATTACTGGTCACTTGCATTATTGCTTCTTTCCATTTTTTTATAATGAAGCTATTTTGCTATATAACAGCGGTCTCCAAACTGGAGACCACTGCAGTGGGGAAAATCTTCCCTGGTGCAAACAGCAGTTTGCATTCTGCCAGGGAAAGTGCAAAAGACCCCGACTACAGCTCCCAGGAGCCTTCACAGTCAGCCACATACACACGGAATGCCAGGTGTGAGACTTGCTGGGGCGGCAGACCCTTGAAGCAGCTGATCACGAAGACCCCTGAGAGCTGTAGTAGGGGTCTTTCCCACCTTTCCCCGCAGAACACAAGCTGCTGCTCACACTGGGGGAGGCACTGGATATAGCCCGCAGGCCGGAGTTTGAAGCCCCCTGCTATATAACATTACAAGGAAAAACATGAGAGCAACTGACATTTGCAACAACCCAGGGAGGCAACTCATCACTAAGCCCCAGGGGCCACCCGTCCATGAGGCCAACTGCAGTAGCCACTTTGAGTGGCAGGTTGGGAAGATGACAAACTGGGGGAAGGGTTTGCCTCCCATGCCCATCTGCCACTTCCCCTGGTCCAGCACCTGTCTGGCCACTCCACTCAGCCCCCATGCTACTGTCTTCTTGCAGACTATCTTTGAAGAACATGTGACCAGAGGATGGGGTGGAGCAGCTTATTTGCTCCTTCAGCACCACTGCTAAGCACCACAGAACCACTCCATACTATAGGTATGGAGAAGGAGAAGAAAGCCATCAGAAAGCGGATATCCACTTCCTTACTTTCTCTTCCACTTGATTCTTCTTCAAAACAAGCCTGACAGGGCTGACCCAAGACCACCTGAGTGGCACGCCAAATGTCGCTCCCCTTCTGCAATGATGTGCCAGCCTCTGCTTCTTCCACTTTCCTATGTTATACCTCAGAAATCTTCCCTCTTCCTCTCTGTTCTTCCTTTTCCTTTCCAAGCACGTTAGGAGTGAAGGTAAGCAGATGGACAGAGATGGGCGCCCCAACCAACCTGCTGCCTTTCAGTTGGCTTCATGGATGGGCTGGCCCTGGCTGCAGAGGACCTTGAGAATAAAAAAAAGGAACCTCTTCTGCTCCCAGAATCCTCTCTGCTTAGGCAGTTTTGAAGAAGTGCTGGGTGTTAACGAGGTAGGAAGGCAATGGTAGTGATGATGGGGAGGGAAGTGCATGTGCAATACAAAGTGAGGCAGAATATGGACCCTAATTCAGGTGCTGGTGCAGCTTCAGCTGGCCCTGCTAATCAGTCCAATCAACAGGAAGCAATAAAAAGGGCAAAATCTGCTAGGAGAACAGTCTCAATGAACCTTGGAAAGAACCTTTGCTAAACAATCCATTTTCTCACAGGCTACTGCTACTCAGTTCTCTTCCTTCTTTGTTCCCTTTTTCTCAGTTACTTTGCCTCTTGGATGCCAAATCTATTTGACCTGCCATCTCCTCAGCGTCTTCCTTGGTTTCTTAGAGGCCTGCCTCTATAGCCCTCCCGCCTCTCTTTTTACCAACAGCACACACTGTTATACTGAAAACTTGAGAAGTACAAGTGCAGTACACAGGATTAGAGTCTGAGGTGACTGAAGGCTTATATTTGAACAAAGCAGAGCATTGTTATGGTCTATAACGTTATCCAACATTCTTGTCAAGATTTCATGCATGGCATCCCATCCCAACCCCACAGAGCTCTCCTCCTTTCACTAATAAGCTCCTTAGACTCACCATAACAAAGAATAAAAACACAGGCAGAACATGTTTCCTATTTCAAGAAGATTAATAATCCCAGCTCTGTGGGTGGTAAAAAGAGAGCTGGTTCCTCTCAGCTGAATTGCCCTTTCACTTTTCTCACAGAAGCAGCACCAACTGTCAAAATTCAGCAACTTAACCCTTCCAGTCAGCAATTATTATGTTCTTGAACATTCCATGACAGCCAATGATCATATGCCACTAGCCCAAACTTACCACTTTTCCATGTGATGGAGAATATAAGCTACTTTCTGAGAATAATGTCAGTTCCACAAAGATGTGAAAGAAAATACGTTTAGGAAAGCATATGCCCACTTAAAGGTTTTAAAAGCCTTCGAAAATCTCAGACAAGACATAAATGTGATGTTGGCATTATATACACATACATTGCTAAGCATACTCACCTTGAACTCTTTACTCCAATACTGCAAAGATAGTAGTAATATTAGCAATGCAGTCACATCCCACATGTCAAAACTCCTTCACAGGCAATTCCAAGAATTGGAGTTGCAATTCACAGGCAACTCCAATTTGCCCAAGCAACACAGGCCAGCTAACCTGCCAGCCTGTCAGTCTCCATTGTCCCAGCTTCACACTGAAGCAGGCATGGCAGATGGTGTGAAAAGAAAAGTAGGCAGTATTGGGTGAGAAAAAGAAGGCTGGAGTGGAGAGATTTAGTGAGGGGCCAAGAGTGTGAGAGACAGAAGGGACAAAATGGGGTGATTCAGAGGGCAGAGACAGCCAGTTAGGAAGCAGCTGGGGGAGCATAGAAAGGATGGAGTTTATTGGAAGGTGAGGTGAGAAGGGAAGCGAGCACATGAAAAGGGACTGGGATGAGGGAAGAAGATGGTCGTGTGTTGGTGAAGGTAGGGAAGCTGGGGGTAAGAGGTAACAGTGAAATTGAAAGGGTAATAATGAGAGGTGCTAGGTAGGAATGACCTGGGAATAAGAGGAGAAGCAGAAGGTGGAAAAGAGTGTACGTTCTGTTTTTGAGTGCCTCTTCCTCTAAAACTTTACTCATTGAATAAAGGTCATATTGAAAAACAAAACAAAAAAAAATGCCTGAGTTCAGCTCCAGTGCAAGAGTAATGATGTAAACGTCTTAACATGCAAACATCAATGCAGTATCTTGATTTGGCGGATGTTGTTCTTGGCAGAGCAAGGCAGATCTGAGCAGCATTAGCTCCTGCTGGCGCAGAGCCCATTGCAGGAGCATTTCGGATTTCTGCTTCCTGGCTGCTGCTTCCTGGCTGGCGTGTTCCCCTTTCTTTATACAGTATACAATCCATTTAGGGATTTACACGGGCTTAGATGCACATGAACTATATTTTGCCGGCGTTTTGTTTTGTGCTGATTTAAGGAGGCTTGGGTCATCGGAATTCTGGCATTTTATTTTGTTTCCCTCAGATGTGGTAATTCTTTTAACAATTAAAAAAAAAAAAGAAATCTTTAGAATGCCACAAAACATGCCAAATGAGAATCATGGCCCAGGAGGACCACATTATCTAAGTGGCTGAAAACTCTCTTAAGCAGCCACATTGGGGGATCCTCTCCTGCAGGAATCTCCACAGAAAGGGAAATGAATCCCCTGATGCCATGCTTACCCTCTTGCTCCAGCATGCCCTTGGTTGATAACTAATAATTCCTCCCTATAAGTCCTTTCAGTTCTTGGCATCTTGCCTTCACCATCATACCACTCACTCCCTGAAGGGGCAGCAAATGCATCAGGTTAGCATTTCTCAATTTTTGTCCCCTGTTGTCCCACATCATCCCCCTATGGCAGGTACCACCGGAAGTAACGGGTGATGATCTCATCACTAGTTCCTTCCAGATTGGGAGGCCAGATTGGGAGGCTCAGGGCTGAAGGGAGGGCTTTATCAAGCAGACAAAAAACACACATTAGAGCACACTGCCCACTGGGCGGGGCCTCCTACCAGTGATAGTCACATCACATGGCGTTGCTGGTCTCACTGCCAGGTGGCAGGGTCTGCGTGTCCACCAGATACCACCTTTAGTACCACCAATGGTACGAGTACACTGGTTGAGGAACACTGCATAAGGTGACCTGCCAACATCACCATGGGGCATGTCTCAGAAACAGCAGTCCCTCCCAACTGGGAGCTGATTCCTTTCAGGGAGGCGGGGCCAAAACCACATCCCTCCCTCCGGCATTTCCTGCATTCTGTGTAGGGTCCTAATGCCCACATATCTGAACTCACAGTCGCTAGGATTCCAGTTACTTGCCACTGCCCTGTTTCCACCATTGGATTGTGGTGCTTCTGTAGGCTTGGTACGTAACTAGGCTTGCAAGGTGTCCCTTATTGTAAGGGACTTCCCATATTTCATCTTTTAAAATCGTGTCCCGTATCAGTGTTGAACGGGACATTACAAGTCCCATTTTAAAATGAAGATCATTGCTGTTCTCTTGAGAGCTGTGTTTCTATTGGCTAGCCTCAGTCATTCACCCCTTCTTATCCTTCTATTGGCTACCCTCAAAGTCATTCACCCGCTTCTTGTCCTCCTATTGGCTAGCCTCAGTCATTCATCCCCTTCTTATCCTTCTATTTGTTGTTGTTGTTCAGTCACTAAGTCGTGTCTGACTCTTCGCGACCCCATGGACCACAGCACACCAGGCCTCCCTGTCCTCCACTAGCTTCTTGAGTTCACCCAATTTCATGTTCATCGCTTTGGTGACACTATCTAACCATCTCATCCTCTGCCGCCCCCTTCTCCTTTTGCCTTCAATCTTTCCCAGCATGAGGGTCTTTTCATAAGAGTCCTCTCTTCTCATGAGGTGGCCAAAGTACTTGAGCTTCAGCTTCAGAATTTGTCCTTCCAGGGAGCAATCAGGCTTGACTTCCTGGAGGATGGACCAATTGGATCTCCTTGCAGTCCAGGGGACTCGCAGGAGTCTTCTCCAACACCATAATTCGAAAGCATCTATTCTTCGGCGCTCTGCCTTTCTTATGGTCCAGCTCTCACAGCCATACATGGCTACTAGGAAAACCATAGCTTTGACTAGGCGAACCTTTGTTGGCAGGCTGATGTCTCGGCTTTTGATTAAGATGTCTAGGTTTGCTATAGCTTTTCTCCCAAGAAGTAAACGTCTTTTAATATCATGGCTGCAGTCACCATCTGCGGTGATCTTGGAGCCCAGGAAAATAAAGTCTGTCACTGCTTCCATTTCTTCCCCTTCTATTTGCCAGGAAGTGATGGGAGTGGTGGCCATGATCTTAGTTTTTTTAATGTTGAGCTTCAAGCCAATTTTTGCACTTTCCTCTTTCAACCTCATCAGAAGGTTCTTTAGGTCTTCCTCACTTTCGGCCATTAGAGTGGTATCGTCGGCATATCTGAGGTTGTTGATATTTCTCCCAGCAATCTTGATTCCAGCTTGTGAATCATCCAGCCCTGCCTTCCTCATGATGTTCTCTGCATATAAGTTTAATAAGCAGGGTGACAGTATACAGCCTTGTCGTACTCCTTTCCCAATTTGAAACCAGTCGGTTGTTCCATGACCAGTTCTAACTGTAGCTTCTTGACCCGCATACAGGTTTCTCAGAAGGCAGATCAGATGGTCTGGTACTCCCATCTCTTCAAGAACTTGCCACAGTTTGTTATGATCCACACAATCAAAGGCTTTAGCATAGTCAATGAAGCAGAGGTAGATGTTTTTCTGGAACTCTCTTGCTTTCTCCATGATCCAGCGAATGTTGGCAATTTGATCTCTAGTTCCTCTGCCTCTTCGGAAACCAGCTTGTACATCTGGTAGTTCTCGATTCACATACTGCTGAAGCCTAGCTTGTAGGATTTTGAGCATGACCTTGCTAGCATGTGAAATGAGTGCAATGGTGCGGTAGTTTGAGCAATCTTTGGCATTGCCCTTCTTTGGGATTGGAATGTAAACTGATCTTTTCCAGTCTTGTGGCCACTGCTGGGTTTTCCAAATTTGCTGGCATATGGAGTGCAGCACTTTGACAGCATCATCTTTTAAGATTTTGAGTAATTCTGCTGGAATGCTGTCACCTCCACTAGCTTTGTTGTTAGTGATGCTTTCTAAAGCCCACTTGACTTCACACTCCAGGATGTCAGGTTCGAGCTCAGTGACTGCACCATTGTGGTTATTAGGAACATTTAGATCGGCCTTATAGAGTTCCTCTGTGTATTCTTGCAACCTCTTCTTAATCTCATCTGCTTCTGTAAGGTCCTTGCCGTTCTTGTCCTTTATTGTGCCTACCTTTGCACGGAATTGTCCTTTGACATCTCCAATTTTCTTGAAAAGATCTCTAGTCTTTCCCATTCTATTGTTTTCCTCTATTTCTTTGCATTGCTCATTTAGGAAGGCCTTCCTATCTCTCCTTGCTGTTCTCTGGAAATCTGCATTCAGTTGGGTATATCTTTCCTTTTCTCCCTTGCTTTTGGCTTCCCTTCTTTCATCAGCTATTTGTAAAGCCTCGTCAGACAGCCACTTTGCCTTCTTGCATTTCTTTCTCTTTGGGATGGTTTTAGTTGCTGCCTCCTGTACAGTGTTACAGACCTCCGTCCAAAGTTCTTCAGGCACTCTGTCTACCAAATCTAAGCCCCTAAATCTATTTGTCACCTCCACTGTATATTCGTATGGGATCTGATTTAGGTCATACGTGGGGGGCCTAGTGCTTTTCCCTACTTTTTTCAGTTTAAGCCTGAATTTGGCAATAAGAAGCTCATGATCTGAGCCACAGTCAGCTCCAGGTCTTGTTTTTACTGCCTGTATAGAACTTCTCCACCTTTGGCTGCAAAGAATGTAATCAATCTGATTTTGATGTAGACCATCTGGTGAAGTCCATGTGTACAGTCGCCGTTTGTGTTGCTGGAAAAGCGTGTTTGCTATGACTAATGTGTTCTCCTGACAAAACTCTATCAGTCTTTGTCCTGCTTCATTTTGTACTCCAAGACCAAACTTGCCTGTTACTCCTATTACCTCTTGACTGCCTACTTTAGCATTCCAATCCCCTATGATGAGAAGGATCTTTTTTGGGTGTTAATTCTAGAAACTGTTCTAGGTCTTCATAGAAACGGTCAACTTCTTCCTCTTCAGCACCAGTGGTTGGGGCGTAGACTTGGATTACTGTGATGTTGAAAGGTTTGCCTTGGATCTGAATTGAAATCATTCTATCATTTTTGAGGTTATACCCCAGTACTGCTGTTCTCACTCTCTTGTTCACTATGAAGGCTACTGCATTTCTTCTAAGGGATTCCTGCCCACAGTAGCAGATGTAATGGTCATCTGAATTAAACTCTCCCATTCCTGTCCATTTTAGTTCACTAACTCCCATGATGTCGATGTTCAGCCTTGACATCTCACATTTGACCACATCTAGCTTACCTTGATTCATAGATCTGACGTTCCAGGTTCCTATGCAGTACTGTTCTTTGCAGCATCGCACTTTCCTTTCACTTCCAGACACATCCACAGCTGAGCTTCCTTCCGGTTTTGGCCCAGCTACTTCACTCTTTCTGGAGTTACTAGTACTTGTGTTCTGCTCTTCCCCAGTAGCATAATGGACACCTTCCGACCTGAGGGTCTCATCTTCCAGTGTCATATCGTTTAGCCTTTTAGTTTTGTAATCCGTGGGGTTTTCTTGGCAAGAGTACTGGAGTGGGTTGCCATTTCCTTCTCCAGCGGATCACGTTTAGTCAGAACTCTCTACTATGACCTGTCCATCTTGGGTAACCCTACATGGCATAGTTCACAGCTTCATTGAGCTACTCAAGCCCCTTCGCCATGACAAGGCAGTGATCCATGAAAGGGATCCTTCTATTGGTTATCCTCAAAGTCATTCACCCCCTTCTTGTCTCTCTATTGGCTAGCCTCAAAGTCATTCACCCCCTCCGTGTCCTTCTTACCTTCATTGGCTCTTGCAATGCAGGGTCTTGCCCCCAGCCTCTCTTTCCCGCTCAGTTCGCAGCATGGCTCAGAGCAGAGTAGCAGCAGATAGGAGAGGCTGTGGCCGTGGAGGCAAGTACTGCCACCCCACAGTACAGAAGGCATCTGGAAGTTCTTCCTTCCCTCCTCCACTTGCTTCTAAGACTGAGTTTAGACTGGCTGCTCCCTTTGTGAAAAGGTTTTCTCCCCCCCCCATCTTCTAACAGTGATTCTCTCCATTGGTTCTAAGTGTAAACGTGATTTTGCACTGGCTGCTCTGATGTTTATATGGAAGAAGGTAATATAAAAATATGAATGACTATTACTGTGAGGTAACTGTATGCTTGGGGGCAGCAGGAGGGGGCACGTTGCTGGGGTAGGATGTGTCCCTCCATTTTTCATGTTTTTTAAAGCCCAGGTGTTATGTCACTTCCTGTTGTGATTTCACCTCTGGGGCAACATTTTGCACTGGGCTATGCCACTGTCTGTGACCATTGTGTACAGCAGTGTCCCGATACTGTCCTTTATTGTCATTTTGAAAACCTGGCAAGTCTATATGTAACATGAAAATAAATAGGAACACAAGGTCAGGCCAGAGGGTATGCAAGCTTGATTTTATTTCTGAAGAGGCATAAAGAGGCCACGAAGAAAGGAAGAAACGTTGGCAATATTAAGCAGTACTTAGATGGCCAGATCCCTGGAGGTGTCTTTAACATTATGCCAGTTTACACAGTGAATAGCCACTGCATTTTACAATGGCTGGAGGAATGTCTGTGGAGATTTCTAGCACTGAGGCTTTTGATTTTTCTGTTACAGAAGTTTCTACTTTTACATATAAAATACTGTATGTAGAGAGGATTGTTGGAGATCGCTCTCACCCTGCCCGTAAACTGCTTGAACTTCTTCCCTCTGGGCATCGTTATAGGACATTGTATATTAGAACAACCAGGCACAAGAACAGTTTTTTTCCTCATGCTCTTGGATTACTGAATAACTGATTGTGTGGTATTGATTATATGTGGCATTGAGTGTATGTTGGTGTTCTGATTTGGATAAATTTAGCGTTAGTGGGGTCTTGTTAATGTGATGGTATATTTTGTTGTATTATTATTAGTTTAAGGAATATGTGAGAGCTTTTGGGCTGGAGTAAAATTCCATGTATGGTGAAATTCCATATATGGCCAATAAAATTCTTTCTTTCTTTCTTTCTTTCTTTCTTTCTTTCTTTCTTTCTTTCTTTCTTTCTTTCTTTCTTTCTTTCTTTCTTTCTTTCTTTCTTTCTTTCTTTCTTTCTTTCT
>JAJKFI010000012.1:2579525-2607666 GCA_029204185.1 Lerista edwardsae
CTCTCCGTCTGAGGATCAGATAGAACACCTGTGTGTCCTTCAGCAGGAAGCTTCCCAGCTTGTTAGGGATAGTAGTTGGACTCCCTTTTAAGATAGTGTAGAATAAGCAGGCAGTTTCACACGGGAAGCCCTGGCTGCAAAACACTGCACATTCCCATGAGCTCATAGTGTTCTAAGGGTCACCCCATTGGGTAAAATGGGGCACAAGGGGTCTTTAGGTATCCACCTACCAGATACACTCTGGCTGCATCCCTTTGTTCTGTTGTTAGAAGGAGTTTTGCACTGTGTGTGCTTAAGATGTAAAGCTACACTGAAACGCCGCCTGCGAGCGGCCCAGACCTCACCGGCTTCCTAGCCGGCAGATTGAACCTTTGTACCTTTCTTACTTTCGCTACAATAAAGAGACTTTGTTATGGAAATGTGGCGATTGCTTCAATCCTTCGCTCCGGAGCGCTAAGGCAAGCGCTAGAATGGGTCTCCAAGCCCCCAACTCTGCTACTATTTACACAAATACACAACAGGAAGGGCCCTTGGGCAGACCTGGGCTGGGGAAGGGGTGGGACCAGCCTCCGGCACTTAGCTGGATCCTAACCTCCAGCCCAGGCCTGGTCAGCCTTACATGGGGCTCTTATATCTGCTCTAGCGATTTCGCGGGCGCTGATCTGAATAGCCCTATTCAGGAGACCGCTGCTCGGCTTGGGGTAAGGGGAATTAATTCTGCAGTCAGCCCTAACCCCACACTGGATACAGGGTAGGCCAGCTGGCCTCCCTATTCCAGCATGGGTTAGGATTGGACGGGAGGACAAAGGAGAATACAGCAATCTTTTTTTTTTTTTTTTTTTACAAACTTTCACTTCCTTGAAAGAATGTTGTGTCAACTTTTCTCTGAATCTTTTATGGTCATGGCCTTATGTGAATTATCTAATCTTCCCTTCCAAATTTTATTTGAATTGTCCCAGTCCTGAGACGAGCCTTCCCTGTAAACTGTACGGCCTTGTGGTTATGCAGCTTTAATTGAAGCCCTGCACAATTTCCTTCTCAGTGCTCCAGAGCTTGGCAACAACAACATCACTTCCAAGTGCTACACAGCCACTATAGGGCTTTGCACACTCCGGGGGAAAATTGGAAGGAACATTGCCTGAGACACCAGTAAGTACAGTGGGCCCTTGTTATCCATGGTTCTCTTCCCTGAATCCCTGCAGATAAGGAAAACCGCAAGTGTTCTTATTGGCAGTTCTCAGGGCTTTCTAAAGGCTGCCGAGACAGCATGCACTCACACGTGGCCTCTGTGGGCCTCAGAATGCTGCCCAGAGTTGTTTAAAGGCCATTTCTGTTTTTTCCCTCTGCAGACCTCAGAAAACCTTCCAGGCTCAACCGGTGGAGCTCAGCTCTGATTGGTTTGGAGGGTGGAAGGGCCAATTTGGCAACCGTGGATAATGAAATCTGCGGATGCCAAACCTGCAGATAACACGTCGCCTTGTACTTATAGCTCATGGATCTTTTTGTACCCTCCTAAAACAGGGGCATCAAACTCATTTAATATAGTGGGCTGAATAGCATTCATGGTGCTTACTGAGGGCCAGAAGTGACATCACTAAACAGAAAGTAGCATAATTAAGCAGATGATGGCCAGAAATAAGCACTTTGTTCCAGTGGTGTCATCTACAAACAAGGAACGGGAACGCTGGGTGGGACTTGGGCGGGACTATGATTGGCAGCCCGCCTGTTTCGTTCCGCGGCTGCCCTGGCCTCGGGGGGGCTGCCCCCCGGTTTGCGCGCCCCACCGCTGCTCGCCCAGGCTCCGGCGCACCCCCCACCCATCTCCCCCGGCGAGCAGGCACCTCCCCCGAGGCCAGGGCAGCCGCGGAACGGGACGGGTGGCAGCCAATCGTGCGGAAGTCCCGCCCAGCGTTCCCGTTCCTTATTTGTAGATGACACCACTGCTTTGTTCTCACATAGAAACTCATTAGCTGTAAAGGACAGAAGAGAAAATGTGCAAATCTTTGTTTCCATTCAACTTAATGTAAACAAAGCATACAGTTTCCTAGCTTGTTATTTTTCTAGCAGAGCATCCAAAATTCCCCAACAGGATCAGAGCCTACCTGGGATTTGATTTTCTTCTTATAGTCAGGAACGGGCTTGTTATATAAATGACTAGGTGAGGCAGAATGGTAGATGGTTGATGCCTACACAGCACAGCTGAAAGCTGCTTTCCGGAGCGCCCACTGCATCCAGGGTGATGACCTCTTGCATCTAACCTTGGCTCAAGTTAGGAGTTGGGTAAGACCTGAAGAAAGAAAGTGTCATGGATCTCTGAACCATGAACTCAGTGAACTGAGTGAATTTGGCAGTGAACTTTCACAAGCATGCACTGGCAAGCAGCCACAATGGAGGGAGGGAGAAAAACAATGGTGTCATCTAAATGATTTAAGAACAGGTACTCACTTTTGATTGGCACATGTCGGGACCCGCCCACCGGAAGTGACGTCATAAGCCAGAAGTGATGTCGTGGCAGGAAGTGACATGAAAAAAGCCCTTTTTGAGGCCTCAGATGATTTTAAACTGACCCAACAGTTGCAACAGTATTCCACAGCACCCCCAGAACATGTTAAGGAGGCCTGGCATCATGTTAAAACCCCAGAGCAACTCATTTTTTAGTGGCAAGGAAAGGCAAGGCTCCGCTCGCTGCCTGCCTGCCTGCCTGGCTCTGAGAACATGCAGGCAATTCAAACATGCAGGAAATTCAAACGTTGCAGAGGGCGGAATTGAGGAGTGGGCAGGCGAATGGGCGGGGCCAGCTGTAATCCTAGAAACCGGTACTTGCGTACCCCCGCGTACCCCCTGCATGACATCACTGGAGAAAAATATGTATTACAACAATGCAGATCCACTTCCTTCCAGAGCTGCCCCTAGATCAGGGGTCTCCTAACCAGTGGAGGGATTCAAATAAATTAACAACCGGTTCTATGAGCCAAAAAAAACCCCAAAGCCAGCTGAGGTAAGCGAGTGGGCGGGGCCCGGCCATTTAACAACTGGTTCTATAGAACCTGGGCGAACCCCCTGAATCCCACCACTGCTCCTAACCCCAACCTGGGGGCCAGATGCAGCCCTCTTATCTAGCCCACAGCAAGCCTCTGGTCCAGTGGTGGGATTCAAATAAATTAACAACTGGTTCTATGTCCTTCAGGGCGGCCTTCAGGACCATCCACTGCCTTTCTTCCCTTTCCCAACCTAAAATTAGCAACTGGTTCTGCAGAATAGGTGAGAACTGGCTGGATTTCACCACTGCTCTGGTCCCCTAAGAGCCTCTGGCCCTCCTGACCTTGCTGGCATGGGCCACACCTTCCTAGCTATGTTCTGGTTTGTGTGGAGAGTGTTCTGACTGCCAGGGAGTCTGTGTGCAGCCTCCCCGGCCCTCAGAATGCCTCTGGGCAAAGCACTACACAAAGTCTTCACTCATTTGCAAAGAAAAACAAAAAGCAAGCAGATATTTCTGTCAGGAGCTCTGTGTTCCGCCAGTAACACAGAGAAAGCTATGTGTCTTTCCTATATTTTCTGCCAGTCAGAAGGCAGAGGTATAATCATCTTTCTAGTGCGGGCAGCTTTGGAGAACACCCACCCTTTCTGGAGAAAGTTAGCTTATTTTTTTTATTGCTCTTTCCTAGTGACATAGTGAGGCTCCTCCCTAATGTCATTGCACCTCCCCTGGTATAGGTGCCAGTGCTCTGCCCGACTCCAGCTTCTCAACACCACTGGTTTTTAGAAGTTGTACAGATGCATCACAGTAGGCTGCACACAGCATGGTCAGTCTCATGATTTGAGGTAAAGAAGTGTCATAGTTTGACTCTGTTTCTCAGAGTTCAGAATACATGCTAGAGGGACTATTTTCAACCAGATCCATCCATTATTTCAAAACAATGCAAAGTAAGGAAAAGGGAGTAGTCATTCAATATTCAAGATCAGTTAAAAGGAGAGTCAAGATATCTCTTTAAAAAAAGTAAGTACCACCAACCACCAGCAGGGCCGCAAGGCTTGAGCCTCAACAGATCTGGCCTCCTTACTTTATCTTAAATGAGAAAGCAGAGAAGCTTCTGTAAGGGCACAATCCTAACCTGGAGCTAGGCCATCATAGGCAAGCAAAGTTTGGCTGGCACAAGCGATACCATAAAATATGTTTAGACCACTCTCTGAATCAGAGGGGCCAGCACACAGACGTGCGCCATCTCTCCTAAGAGTGGTCCAAATGTGCTTGACAGTGGTCCTTGAGCCAGCCAAGCTCCAGGATCGGATTGTGCACTAAGAGGGTTTTTCTACACTCAGTTGTTCAGTTCAGTTCAGTTCAAATGTTTATCAGAGCAATGGATTAATGCGTCAAAAACAATTGAGGGCCCTTTCAAATAAGTCTGACAAATTAATTGATGAAGCACTGCCATTCTAATACTGGACCTAAGTGGACCTGGGTAGTTGCATTGAAGCCAGGAAAGGGTATTGCCAGAGCTGCTTGTTGTATCATGCAGGCAGCCTGATTCTATGGGGCCTCAGCACTGGAGTTGGATGTTGCAAACATGTAAGGCATGTTTGTGCCACCCTGGAAGTAAATGGTGCCGGTGGGGAGGTCTGTGCTGCCCCATCAATGCCACAGAGGAAGCCACAGCTGCTAGTGGATATCAGATAAGCGCCAAGCGGCATAGGGCTGTGGCAGGACGGTGTAGGGGAGGCATTCCTGGGTAGAGGGAGGGCAGAGGACGGGGTGGGACAAGCCTGGGAGGGAGGTGGGACTTGCAGTGGCCTCCTCTGCCAAATCCTATCCCCTATGTTGGGTATGAAAGCTTGACATGGGGCTTCTTGATTCTGCACCAGCATAGACCCAAGAAGCCCCATTGAGCAGGCTGGGGCTTTACTTGGGATAAGGGGACAAATGTCTCCTTACTCCAAGGAGACCTCCAGCATGCTCAAATCCAGCATAGGATGCAGTGGTAGCTGTTTGGCACCACTGCTCTTCTGCTGGATAGAATTTGGCTGTAAACGTCATTGTTGTGGCACAATTCCAGTTATATTATTTTGTCCCTCTCATACAAAACCCACTTGAGGCTTCTACATTCTGTGCTCTAAATCTTATCAATTTGAACCGCATCTCACGAATAACTGCTAACTGGACAACCGCATCTCACGAATAACTGCTAACTGACCCCTGCTAACTGGACAAGAGGCACTTTTTCCAGTGGTGTTCCTCTTATATTTAGCAGGGGGAGAGTAACTGTCCCTCTTCACCCCTGCGCAGTCTTTCTAGTGGCTGTTGCTGGCGGTCTGCCTTTTTTTTAGATTGTGAGCCCTTTTGGGACAGGGAGCCATTTAACTTTATTATTACTATTTGCCTGTAAACCGCTTTGTGAACTTCGTGTTGAAAAGCGGTATATAAGTACCTGTTGGTTGGTTGGTTGGAATCCTCTGCATATAGGTAGGATTTGTAGCATTTGAGACTTGAGGTGCTGCAACTTGAGGTGCTGAACTGAGTGGTTTCTAATGCAATTGTGACTTCTAATATTGAATCAATGCACTTTTTCTTAAAACAATAGACCCTTACAAATAGATTGTGTTCATTAGTTTTAAATATGCTGCAGATATTTAAGAAGTAAGTTTAAGAAGTAAGTTCTGAAAGGTGGTAATGCAAATGATAACTAACAAGCCAATCCTATTCAAGCGCTGCACCAGCATAATGCATGTTCTGTCAGTGCACACTGTCACAAAAGCACCGTAAAGCACTTTGCAGCAACACAGAGAGCTGGCACGCCGACAGGAAGGCCAGAGCCTTCCCCTGAGTGCCAGTGGCCATTGAGATGCCCGTCCGACCAAGTGAGTCCAGTGTAAGGGGAGGAGGAGGGCGGGGAGGGGTGGAACAGAATAAAATGGGACAGGATGTGCAGATTGGGCCAGGGAGGTGGGAAAGGCAGTGGTGATAGCGTGCACACCGTATCCAGCCCCTTCCCTGGCCTGATCTCCCTGCACGGATCAGTGCAGACTTGCCCCTATGACATCGCTGGCACAAGTCCGAGTTGACCCATTGCAGCTTTATGGGCTTACTCCAGGGCAATGGGACATAAGGTCCCCATACCCAGAGGAGGCCTCCTGCAGCTAAAAATTCCTCATGGGCTGCCTCAGCAGGAGCCGTGTCAGCACCATTGCTTTGCTGTGCAGGGATTTAGATAGGATCACTAACCAAATTGAAGGACAAAGTATACTTTCTTGGTGCTCATTCAGCATGTTTCTTCCTCACACCCCATTAGTCCATGAACTGTCAGTCTATTATTAATCTGTGGAATTTACCTATGGAATGTGGTGCCACAAGATGTGCTGGTGGTTGGTCACAAGCTTAAATAGCGTTAAAGGGCTAACGAAGCAAGTAATGGAGGACAGTGTAGCAATATGAAAACGGTCAATAGAGGAAGGTGGTTTGCACCAGGTTTCCTGGGGATTTGTTAAGGTGATACCGTCACTTGATCTTCAACTCCCCTATTGCAACACTGTGCCCCTTTTGCCAAATCTTACCCTATTAAAGGTGGAAGGCTCACAGTGCCCCCCAGGTAAAATTCAAGGAATTCTTTGGCTGATCTGTTGTAGCATAGAGTCTAGCTGTTTGTCTCCTTAGTTCTCCAAGGGATGTCCCAATATATCCTGGTTTTAATAGTCTACAGCTTGTGGGTGATAGTGCCAAGCAGCCCAATCCAATGCAGCCATACAGTGGCGTCAGTAAAGTTTGCATCAAACGGTGCAGGAGTTCAGTGCGTCACCCCCATGATGGACCTTCTTCCATACCAGACCATACACAATAAATTACAATATCATATATACAACCTACACGCAGTGGCATCACTAGGCTTTATTTATTTATTTACTAGCTTTTTGGTACCCGGCGTTGCCCGGGTAGTTATTTATCCCAAGACTCATTAGACACGAAAAGGAATGAATTGTACCAATCAGCTCAGCCAATCGTTCCAGGCGTTCCAGCGGGGCATGGCGGACGTTTTGTTTCGCACCCTTTCTCGCCCCCCACGTTGAGGGGGCCCCGAACCTGGACTCCAACGGCGTGGGGAGCATCACCGCTCCATAGTGGTGCTGTGGTTTTATTTCAGGATGGTGTGATGCACCCGTAGGAAAGCTAGGTTTATACTTAGATACACCCTAGGACAGCTAACTCCTCCTGGCCAGCAAGCATTGTTTTGTCATCAGTTACCATCACACCATTATTACCATGTCATACCTTAGCTGACACTCCCCACTCCCCACTTAGGTGACCACTTTCACCTCGCAGGGGCGCGAGGGGGGCCTGACCGCCCACAGCGTTTGTCGCCCGGCCGCAAGGTGTCTGCGTGCCAAGTTTGGTGTCAATTGGTCCAGGCGTTGCGGAGCCTATGTGGAACACACACACACACACCCTATTATATATATATATAGATTTATTTATTTATTTATTTATTTATTTATTTTAATGGTGACGATAAAAGACACCCAGCAAATCAGTAACGGACAAAAAACCAGTGGCCAACTTGATGACACACAACTAAATAAGGGTTCTAGTATTAGCTCTGATACATGGAAATGAGAGCTGATTCATACAAACACCTTCTTGGTTCCCTGCTGTGCCATAACAGCACCTCACTGGCTCTCAGAACAATCATTGGTCAGTTTTGAGTTAAGGAAATCCACTTTTTGTTACAGAAGGCAGATGTGTTTTCTTTTTCCTGTTTTTTTTGTTGTTGTTATAATGTTTGAGATAGAATACAGATATTTCAATGTGGTTTCTTTCATTGCATTCTGTTGTAAATATCATGTGTTATATAGCATGTTAAATATATATCATGTTAAATATCATGATAGTATTATGTAAAAAATATGAAGATTTTACAATTTGGCAGTAGTGGTGTCACCTCCCGCCCCCCCCTGAGCATTTCACCCTGCTGTGTGGCTTGCCACTTCAGCCACACCAATGGCATGCATGCTGTGGGGAAGTTTCAAGTCCTGGAGAGCACCTTAAAGTACAGCAATGTCTGTTCCCTTGTCCAGGGGGTAAGCTGACACAAATCTAATGGTTAGGAGGCTCAAGGGTGGTAGGAGGAAGAAGATGTTGCCAGAGCTGCCACCACTGATAACAATTCCCTTCCCACCCTCAGCTTGTTCCCCACCCTGTTCCCCACCCCACTGAACTTAATTCAAGTTCAAAATATGCTGGTTTTGGACCCTCAACCTCACCAGAGAGTGCAATGTTGAGGGTTCAACTTTTGTCATTCCTCTTCAGACAGTGAAAATGCCAAGGCTAGTCCTGATTCTTACTTTTCATAATAAATCAATAGACGTTTTGTACTCTAAAAATAGCACACCATGTGGATGTGCAAGTGGGATCAAAACTATCATGCTTTGGCGTTTCTACAGGGAGGGCAAAACTCTAAGTCTTGCAAGAAGCCTTACCTTGCAGTGGAAATCACTCCTCTCCTGCACCGTTTTAGCCAATCCTCACAGGGAACAGCAACATCTTGGCGTTGCTTACTGGCTACAGCAGCAAGGGAGAGGAGGGATTTACATGACAGGGTAAGGCTTCTTGCAACACTTAGAGCTTTGCCCTCCCTGTAGAAATGCCTCTGCTATGATGAGAACTAAGTAATAACATCACCACACCCACCTCTCTATTGCAGTTTTGTCAGTCTTTCTCACCCCCCCTCTCTCTCTCACACACACACAGACCCCTTGCTATTTCAAAAGAAAGTCAGCTCCTCATCCAATGTCAGTACATATGATTGTATCTAGTTCAGCCCTGAGAGGCCTGAAATTCTCATTCCCCACAGAAAACCTCCTTGACCAGGCAGCCCAATGCCTGCACAGCATCCTACACAGTCTGGGAGGCAGCAGGAGCTCACCTTGGGGTAAAGGGATATTTTCTCAGCCAACCCTATGGGGCTGCTCAGATCTGTGCCACCAAAATCAATGGTGCAAGTCTAATCATCAGGATCAGGCCCAAATGTCCCAGGGACGGGGGTAAGGATCCGGCCTAACAGCTGGATCCTAGCTTCACCCCCCCTCCCAGGATCGGGCTGCCCATGGAGCCGTGCTCACTCTGCCCTCCTTCTGTCCCATTCCGCCTCCCTCCTGCCTTCCCACCGTCCTCCCCAAGCCCCCATGAACTTGGCTAGTGTGGGGTTGGCTTACCTGCAGTCCCTGTAGTCGGCTTACCTGCAGGTGGCAGCAATCCTGGATCTTCAGCCCAGTGTCTTCTCCTGCAGTGTAGATGTGCCTTACAGCACATTTGCCACAGCGCTGGTCTGGCACAAGGTAGTAGTGGACGTGATGCAATCTCGATAGGCAGAAAAATGCTAACAATTTCAGACCCTAATGGTTTTTCTTTCAGAATCAATGTCATTGTTTGAAACGTTTCATCAGATAAATCTCTCTCAACATGTTTCATTCTGCAGCTCTTGGTGTTTCATAGGAAAACGCACAGCTTTATTTCTGTGCTGTTTTTTTTCAGTGCTCTGGGGCAGGATTTATATAGCACCTTCTGAGTGTTCAAAACACACCAGATATATGAGTAACGCAAACAGCCTCCTATTAGTTGGAGGTAGAGAAAGATGCAACAACACTGCACAAGTATCACGCACCTAAAAGAGGCAAAAGGAACTAAACTACCCTGTGAGAGTTTCCCCTCTGATTTTTCTAGTATAAATTAATCTTGCTATGCAGATTGCTAATCAGGCTATCCTTCTTTCCTCCTTCCCCTCCCCAGAGCTCCCCCTTCAGCTATACAGCAAGTATGTGGGGCCTATCTCATTCGCCCTCCCCCTCAATTATGAGATTCTCATAAATAAAAGGAGGTCTTTGTGACCGCCTGCCTTGAAGTTCACCCTCTTATCAGAAGTTTCCCAAACCTCAGCTGTGCAAACCAGCTATGCTTAAAATATTGGAAATGTGAGAACAGCAACACAAGCTAGACTCCTTCAAGTAACTGAAATATTTATTGCTTATAACTAGGGTTACCAGTTACAAACAGGGACAGAGTACCTATACCTTTGACCATTGTATAGAAGAGGGAATTTTGGCAGATGCAGCTTTTGAAACCCCTTCATGTTGAGCTGCACCTGCCAAAATTCCTTCTTCTATACAATGGTTAGAAGTTTATCATCATCATCATATCATCATCATCATCATCATCATCATCATCATCATCATCATTATTATTATTATTAATTGAATTTCTACCCCGCCTTTCTGCCTGAAGGCACTCAAGGCGGCATTACAAAATCAAAGTTAAAAACAGAATAAAATAAATCATAATTTAAAAACAATAATTAAAAAACAATATAAAAATACCATATAAAAGTATAGGCACTCTGTTTCCATTTGTGTCATACTTATAACTCATTGGAAAGCTCCTGGGCAAAAACTGGTGGGAAAAACAACATGTGTATGGTTAACAGATTGCAAACAGGGACAGATTGTCTCTATCCTTAACCACGGTATAGAAGAGGGAATCTGGGCAGGTGCAGCTTTTGAAACCCTTCCATGATGAGCTTCTATACATGGTTTAAGGTAGAGGCACTCTGTCCCAGTTTGTATCTGGTAACCCCACTGATGAGCAGAAATGAAACAGAGCTGTGCATTGCAGAGAGGCTTCTTCTTGCATACACACCCACCCACCCCACAAAGCCATAATCCTATGCCACGAGCTGGTGGAGATAGAAGCAAATTCCACCACCATATCCTGTAGCAATGTAGCAATGAAAAAGTGCTAACCTTTAGCTCAACTCAGCCAGGAGCAAACGCCCCCCACTCCCGGAGGCACAACCCGGGAGATAAGGATGCGCTGCCTTGGGCTAACAGGTGCACATGCCAAGCTAACGATGAGCCTTGGAGGGAATAACAAGATAACTGTACCACTGCGTCACCCAGCAAAACGCGAGAGACTGCTAGCCAATTAGAATTGTGTATGCCTAGGATGCCTAGTAGAATTGAACTATAATAAAAGGAGGCCTGGGAGAAGAGATTCCCAGAGAGAGAGAGAGAGAGTTCTCCAGACCAAGCTTCTGTCGTCCGTGTCTTTCCTTCGTCTTCCCTTCAATATCCTATGCCCAGCAATGGGATCTACAAATGACTTGGGGGAACGGAGGGCGGGACTTAGGCGGGACTACCGTTTGATTGGCAGCCCGTCCGTGCACTTCCACTTTTGGGGACCCCCAGGCGAACAGGCGCCCCCTCCGAGGCCAGGGACGGCCGCGGGGCGAGCGGAACAAAAGCAGAAGTGCACGGACGGGCTGCCAATCAAATGGTAGTCCCGTCTAAGTCCCGCCCTCCGTTCCCCCAAGTCATTTGTAGATCCCATCGCTGCCTATGCCCCTTCCTGTGCCGGAAAACCCGACATGGTCTCCTTGGTTCTTCGCCCGCTCAGATGCAGGTACAGATCCAAGTAGATCTATTGGGGCTGCCGTAGGCCAATTTGGGATTAAGGAACATTTGTTCCCTTACTCCAAGGAGACCTGCCGCCGCCTCCCTAGCCCCATAGTATCCAGTGGTAGTTGTTTTGCACTGCTGGAGCCATGGGAGCTAGAGAAGTTTAGAATTGGGCCCTAAGCCCCTCAAGACTTGAGGCTATTCATTAGGGCGGTCTCATTAAGAGAAATGGATCAAGGTTTTTGCAAATAAATACATATTACTTGTAATTAATTAAATACATAAAAATATTATTTCTAGATTACCATTTTTAAGAATCTCGTAAAGCTAGGTGGGTCCCAATAGAGTTTCTTTTAAAAAAGTGGGTCCCAATGTTAACAGGTTTGAGAACCACTGCTCTAAGGAAAGTCGGTAATTGTATACAGTGGATGGGAAGTTGCAAGTGATCAATATAGTAACATGCCTAAGAACATCCAGTGAATTCATTGCCATAGTGAAATTTGAACCAGGAGCACCTTGCTTTTAGCCATCACGCTACAGCAGCTCTCCTTTTATGCAGGCCTCATATTGACTTTGGATCCAGCAAAGGACTTACTAAGAACATTTATACAAAGCTGTGGCAATGAAGCAACTATTCAAGATACGCCTAGCTAAATAGTAGAGCTTTTCTCACATTGGAAACAAGTGCTTTACATTTCATGTATGTATGCACTTAAGCATATGTCCTTGTGTGGGACGTACCATGCATGGAGTGTGGCACAAACTACTCTCCTATGTTCTCAAAAAGCTGAAGTGGCCTCTTTCATTTCCCTACAATAGATTTATTGAAATGGAAGCATACTAGGAATAATATCTCTCAAAACTGAACTGTTGATTGTCACTTTCCCAAGAGGCAAGCAAGGAGTACCAGTTGTTACATGATTGTTCCTCTTGCTGCACCCCCAAATTGGTTAACTGGTTAACAGCCCAATCCTAAGCTAGCTGACTGCCCAGGAGTGCAGCAGTAGCCAGGCGGCCACCACTGCATCCCGTGGCAGCCAGGCAGCTCATCCCCTTTCTCCGCAGTGAGGGCGCAGGGTGGGTGGCAGGCAGTGGTGTCATCTAAATGATTTAAGAACAGGTACTCACTTTTGATTGGCATGTGTCGGGACCCGCCCACTGGAAGTGACGTCATAAGCCAGAAGTGATGTCGTGGCAGGAAGTGACATGAAAAAAACCCTTTTTGAGGCCTCAGATGATTTTAAACTGACCCAACAGTTGCAACAGTATTCCACAGCACCCCCAGAACATGTTAAGGAGGCCTGGCATCATGTTAAAACCCCAGAGCAACTCATTTTTCAGTGGCAAAGAAAGGAAAGGCTCCGCTCGCTGCCTGCCTGCCTGCCTGGCTCTGAGAACATGCAGGCAACTCAAACATGCAGGAAATTCAAACGTTGCAGAGGGCGGAGTCGACGAGTGGGCGGGCGAATGGGCGGGGCCAGCTGTAATCCTAGAAACTGGTACTCGCGTACCCCCGCGTACCCCCTGCATGACATCACTGGTGGCAGGTCTGCTCACTTCTGTGTTGGCTATTTAGCCGGCGCAGAAGTGAGGCCCTCTGAGTAAGGCCACACAGCCTTACTCGGAGGTCGGGAACTGGCGGCAAGAGTTGCCACTGGTTCCGCCCCACTCTATCCGTTCGTCTCGCCCCAGAATGCCCTCCCGCCCAACCCCGAAAGGCTGCATTGCCAGCGAACTGTGACCTTAGTGCTCACCAGCGACCAGTGCTCCCTCTGGGGCGCATGTAGCTAGTGTTGCCATGGTACTGCCCCCGTGCCAGTGGTGTAATGGCTCACCGTTGGCATTGGAGATGCCTTATGGTGCCATGTGTGACACTTGCCCGGGTGGTATGAGTGTACCAGTTCCTGATCTTCGAGTAAGGCCACATGGTAAGGGGTACCACCCATGGTAAGGGGTATAGGATTTGGCTCTAGTTGTTGTTGTTGGTTGTTAGTATTAATATTAATACTTTTGTTTTCTTCATGGCTTTCTTCAATAAAAAGAATTATAACGTTTTTGATTTCTTGTTCTGTCATGATGGTGATGACATTTTGCACGTTCAGTTGTAAAGGAGAAAAAACCCATGGTTTTAGAATACATTTCAGGATCCTTTCTGAATTCATTTTTATGCAAGTAATCTCTCCTGTTTGCTCATGGGACTGGCATATAGGCTAGTCTGGTGCAGACTTTTTCTGTGTTTTAATTGCCTTCTGTCATTATCTGAAAGCTATTTTGATAATTCATTCCCTTTGTCTGCATGTACACATGCTTACATAAGACTGTACTAAGTGCACCTGAATTGGCAGAGACAAAAAGAGAGATTAGCAAATGGATCCACTAACATGATACGTCGTTTTTTCATGCATTAAGCCTGGGTTTTATTTGTTTAAAGGGTTACTTTACTTGCTGTGTCCCACCAAGCATGCTAATTTAGTAGTGTAGATAGTCTTTTTGAACGGGGTTGGGCATACCCTGCAAAGAAACCATCAATCGTCCGATGGCGTCAAATGGCTTAAAGCCTCTCCTGGTCATCGCAGACTTCCTCAGAACGTGCTGTGCAGCTTTGACTTGAGGAAATTTCTGAAACATGCACCATTTTAAAGACTTGATGGGGTCAACACAGCCTGTGAGCCTCAATGGGCTGGGTCAGAATATGGTTCCAATGAGCAGGGCAGGGAATGCTCTACAGTTCATTATAAGCCCCACATTGAATACTGTTTGGACAAAAATGTAGTTTAAATGCATGTCTCTTAATTATTTATTTATTTTATTTATTTATTTTATTAATAGATTTTTTACCCCGCCTTTTGTGCCCGAAGGCACCCAAGGCGGCATTACAAAATATATATTAAAAATACAGCATAACAATTAACATTAAAAACAGTTAAAACAGTATTAAACAACAATAGCAAACAAAATAAAAACACAATTTAAAAAAACAATTAAAAAACAATTAAAAAAACAAAACAAAAACAAACCCCGTGGATCATAATAACCAGCCGGCCAACCTGTCAGCAGTTAAAAGCTTTTTGGAATAAAAAGGTCTTCAGCCCCCGCCGAAATGTAAACAAAGAGGGAGCAGTTCTCAATTCTAGGGGAAGGGTGTTCCAGAGTTGGGGGGCCACCACCGAGAAGGCCCTCTTCCTGGCCGCCGCCCCTCTCACTTCTCCTGGTGGCGGCACAGCCAAAAGGGCCCCCCCAGATGATCTAAGAGTACGGGTTGGATTGTATGGAAAGAGGCGGTCCCTCAAATACCCCGGACCCGAGCCGTAAAGGGCTTTAAAGGTCAAGACTAGCACTTTGAATTGGGCCCGGAACAGAACCGGCAGCCAGTGTAGTCGCCGAAGCAACGGCTCGACAGAGTCAAACCGACGTGCCCCAGCAACCACCCGAGCCGCCGCGTTCTGTACTAGTTGTAATTTCCGGACCGTCTTCAAAGGCAGCCCCACGTAGAGCGCATTGCAATAATCTAATCTAGATGTCACTAGGGCGTGGGTCACAGTGGCCAGGTCCGCACAGCTCAGGTACGGCCGCAGTGTACCACGTATCAGTGTACTCAGTAACGGTATTTATTCCCTGCATCCATATTCCTCCAAGGATCTCAGGCAGGATACATAGTTTTTCCCTTTACCCTCACAATTACCCTTGAGAGGGGGCCTAAGTTGTGTGACAGACTTCAAGGAGCCTTCCCAACCCTAGTCTGTGGTTTGTGATTTTCAACCACTGTGTCGTGGCACATTGGTGTGCCACGGGAATTTGAGGGAGGGTGATCCAGCCAGGCAGCTCAGGCCACAGGCCGGGGGCTGTTTTGGGATATCAGAGGAAGGAATACGCTCAGTCCAGAGTCAGGATGCCAAGGCTCTTTATTTCTTCTAAAACAAAACTCCTATCACCCAACAAAGCAAAACTTACACACTGCTATCAGGTAGGCTTCGAGTGACACTGCGGCTTGCTGGCATCCAAAGTCAAGTCATTTCCTAACCTACGTTACAGCAAGCTTATATAGGCTAGGTGCTCAGTTATCAGGAAATCAGGGCTAATTTGCAAAAACAAACTATTTGACAGCACAATGATATATGACAAACTACTACGTGGGTCACATCATTAAAAGACCTTTCATCTCAACAAGTGGGAGATATTCCCCCTCATTAGAAGACCTCTGGTTATGCACCTGCGACAGAGAAGAGACATCTTATCAGGCATGTGCCAAGGATAACAGGACAGACACATGCCAACAAGGAGGTCAACAGGAGATGTACCCCTCATTAGGGTGGCTGGCACCTGGCTTAATTGGTACACATAAATATAATTCGGGGCTTTGAAGTGGACAGCATTTTACTGCCCCAATCCTCATAACATCAGCCAAAGGCGACGGCTAAGGTCTTTGTTTTGAGTCCAGCTTCTCTTGCTTCTCACGGGAACTGCTCAGTGGGTGTGCAGGCAGTTCCCCCACCTCTGAGAGACGCACAGAATATTGCTGACAGGCACACAAGATGTGAGACAGTGGCTAGATCTTAGCATAAGATGGGAGGCAATAGCTAGGCCTAACACCGGCCGTTACAGAGGGTTATAAATTAGTAGGGCCACGGTGGGATGTGAGTGTGCCTTTTCAATTGTCAGAAAATGGATGGTGTGCCTCGACAATTTTAGCTCCTGCTCAATGTGCCATGAGATGAAAAAGGTTAAAAATTGCTGCCTAAGTCCTGTACCGCCCGGTGGTCTTGTATCTTATGTTCTGCATTTGTTTGGAGGGTTAAGGTAACTTTGATAACTTGCTTCTGCACGGTCTCTTCCAGGATCTGTACAGAGCCAGCCTGGGACTTGGACTAGGAAAGCTCAGGTTCAAGTCCCTCCTAACACAAAAGACAGCTCTTGCTAAAGCCTTCCTTGAATTTTTTTTAAGGAAGCTCATTATAAGTACCTGGACTTGTCCCCAGTCGCCGTCTCAGCTTCTTCAGTTTAACAACCTGCAGAACTGTTGTGAGAATAAACTTATTTTAAAACTGGTCCACTGATCCGTGCTCCTGGGAGGAAGGGCAGGTCATAAATGTAATAAACTTCAAGAGCAGCCCAATCTAAGCTGCGCTGGCTCTCGAGTGTCGCAAACGTGCCCTAAGGCATGTTTGTGCCAACTCCAGTGTCAGCACAAGGACATTCACCAGCCTGCAGGCAGTGGATCCCACAGTTGTGCCAATCGACACAGGTATGATTGTGCCGAGCAGCATGGGGGCAGGTGGGAGAAGGTTGGCGGGAGGGCATTCCAGGGGTGGGAAAGGGGCGTTTCTGGGCGGGGGGGGGGTGGAGCCAGGGAAGGATCAGGCCCAGGAGGGGGAGGGATTGGTGCTGATAGCACACACTGTATCCAAACCCTCGCTCCTGGGGATTGGGCAGTTCTGCATGGGCTAAGTAGATGACACAGATCCGGGTAGCCCCATAGAGCAGGTTGGGGTGTTACATGGGGAAAGGTGAAAATATCTCCTTACCCTAAGGTGACCTCCAGCAGCCTCCTATTCTGCATTGAATGCTGCGCAGGCCATGTGGCCTGGCTATATAGGTGCAGGGTTAGGATTGTGCTATTAATGGGATTACATGACAGCTTTATTGGACAATAACTTCCCGTAATAGTTTAGGCTTCTTATAAGAGCAATGTAAATGTGGATTTTTTTAAAAAAAATGTATTCAATTTGTTTGTCTGTATTCAATTTGTTTTATCTTTGCAAATGGGCCAAATATTTTATAAAAGTATTCCTGCAATCTGGACGTGACTTGTTTTCTCTGTATGTTTAGCATGTAAAATAAAAGTTGGGACAACATTTTCATAGTCACATTGTTAAACACAGTACAAAACCTAACCCGGTTGTCTAAATATGGAAAGTAGTTTCTCCATTACCTTCATATCTGTAAAAAATGGAAATAGTCAATAGAAGGAACTGGTTTATACCAGTTTATACCTTCACCATTTTGTTAGTTAATGCAGAACTAGAGGGTTGAATGGAAGTCCTCTGTATCAGTTCTTGAATTGTATCTTGAATAAAGTATTTATACAGTATTTGTTTTGAACCTTCTGCAGCTTGGTGATTGAAAGCAAGCATTACTACTTGAAACAAAATCTGGTCCCTTGCCAGGAACTTATTTGCTACCTGAGGCCTACTGGGTTCTTTAGTGGAGGAGCCACACTACATACTTATATTGATTTTATACAGTTTTAATTGTTCTTGGTTTCACTCCAGAGTGTCTTGGGAATGTAGTTTTGTGAGGTGATAAGAAAACTTTACATAACTACTATTCTCCAAGTTCCTTGCAGAATGGGAATGATTCTCAATGTCAATCTGCTTTGCTTTCCAGCTGTTAGCTCTTAAATGAACATGATATGTAGCATATTCCTCTGCGTCTCTTCTGAAGTAAGTTCCACAGAGTTCATTGGAATTTACTTCCAGGTAAGTAAAGTGTGTTTGGGATTGCACACTTAAGTAAATCCAGATGTTATCATAGCCCCTGCAAAACCATTTCATCCTGGGAAGCAATCTTCTACATGTTTTGTGTGCTGTGTTTGTTGGGGTTTTTTTACTTGATTTTACTTGATTTGGGCTGATTTTATCCTGTTACTGAATAGTTTGTGGAGGAGCTATGCCTCTGGCACAACTGCTCTTAGAGAGATTTGTATTTCCCCAGTCACAATGATACCCCAGCAGTCACAATAGTTCTGGGCTTCACTGTTGCTGTCTTTCATTTGTTTTTCTTCTGTGTTTCATGTGAAATCCAGAAAAGAAAACACTTTCTAAGCCAGTATGTAATTAATCTGTGGAACTTCTTTCCACAGGAGGTGGTGATGGCTTCTGACCTAGGTGCCTTTAAAAGGTGATTGGACAGATTTCTGGAGGAAAGGTCCACTGCAGGCTACAGGCCAGACTCCTTATTTTAAAAGCAGGCTACCTCAGAATGCCAGGTGCAAAGGAGTGGCAACAGGATGTAGGTATCTTGTTGTCTTGTGTGCTCCCTAAGGCATCTGGTGGGCCACTGTGAGATACAGGAAGCAGGACTAGATGGGCCTTTGGCCTGATCCAGCGAAGTTCTTCTTATGTGGAGATTAAATTTAAGACATAAAATCCACTTTCCAGAAGACTGTGACATTTTACAACCTCATGTTGTCTTTTTTGTAGCCTGCCTCAAAGACAGAGAAGAGAAACACATGGAGAATCACACAAGCAAGGCAGGTATGCCACTAAAAACAAAGTATTACAGTTCATTTCTACTCAATCCTTCCTTACTTCCATGCCCAACAGCTGCATAAACCAAATGCCTGAATAGGCCTTGACCAGCGTTTCTCATAGCATGCTCTTAAGAGCCCTGGGGCTCCCTGAGGCCCTCCAGGGGCTCCACAAGCACACAGTATGTTGCCACCGTCTGCCTGGTTTGCTAGCCCAGAGGCAGATCTAAGGGAGGGCAAAGCTCTAAGTTTTGCAAGAAGCCTTACCTTGCCGTGGAAATCACTCCTCTCCTGCACCGTTTTAGCCAATCCTCACAGGGAAAAGCAACATCTTGGCATCGCTTACTGGCTACAGCAGCAAGGGAGAGGCGGGATTTACATGACAGGGTAAGGCTTCTTGCAACACTTAGAGCTTTGCCCTCCCTGTAGATCTGCCTCTGTGCTAGCCCGTCCTTTCTGTCTCCCCTGTTGGTGCCTCTCATTCCTCTCCCATTCTGGCTCTTCACAGGTATTTGGTGTGGGCTTGGCATCGCATCACTCCATGCACATGCTGCTGCTCTGGGGCTCCCTAAGACTCTTCTCATGCATGGATGGGGCTCCCTGAATATCCTTTTGGAAGTGTAAAGGGCACCAAAGACTAAAATGTTTGAGAACGCTGCTCTGGACAATTCTGTTCTCTTTCTAGAATGAGAATTAAAACACCAACTGAATCTTTCTAAATGAGCATTTCTTTTTCTACCACCACTAACTCCTCACCATCTGCTGCTACAGCCCTTGGGAGGTTTGGGCCCCATCAAGAAACGCGGCCTTCTGAGCTAGATGGTCCAATGGTATGTGACTCAGTTTAAGGCAGCTTCATATAAGGTCCTGATTTCTGATATTTGTATCTCACTTTCCAGCTCAGATGAACTATCAATGTGACCAACAGTAACCACAATATAGAATCAACTGACAGATAACAAGAGTGTCAAATCTCCACAAATGAAGCAAGCCAGAAGAAAACACATTGTTCATTAAAAGCTAGGGAGTATATAACAAATACAATTTAGGACTTTAAATATTAATAAAGTTGGTGCCATAGAACGCTCTTAAGGGTTCCAGCACACGGTGCTCACTTCAGAAGAGGCCCAATTCTTTGTTACCGCTCACCTGACTTTTGGAAGGAAGGGTATCTGGGGCAGTTTCTAAAGATGATCTTATGGGCTGGTTCACATAGGAACAGGTGGCTCTTTAACAGTCTGATCCTAACATGTGCTGGAACAGCAAGACCAGCTGGCCTACCCTGTATCCAGCATGGGGTTAGGGCTGGAAGCTGTGAAACTTGGAGTAAAGGGAATTAATTCCCCTACCCCATGTCATGCTGCAGTCATCCTAATAGGGCTCCTTGGATCTGTGCCAGTGAAACTGCTAGCGCAGATCCAACGGCCCCATGAAAAGCCAATGGGGCTGGGGCTGGGGGGGGTTGGATCCAGCTGATGTTGGCCTGGCCAGTCCCACCCCACTCCCAGGGCCATGGGTCCCCACTTCCCTTGTCTTCCCCTGCCCCGATTGCCTACATTCCGCCCTCTCCAACCTCCCGCACCAGCTGGCGTTGGCCAACCTAAACGTATTGACTGAAGTTGGGAAGTGGCATGGGAAGGCCAGTGCACATCCTTGCACTGGCCTCCCTGACTCCACAGCCAGCGCAAATGTGCCTTATGGCACATTTGCGATACTTCTGGGCCAGCAAAAGAGACTTGTGCTAGCCCACATCTGTCCCTGCATTGCACTTTAAATATCATAGTCACAAGCCATTTAAAGCTTTATAGGGGCAGAAGATTATCCCACTTGACAGTGGCAAGCTAAATGGGGACTCTGCCTTCTCTGTGCTGCTTGCTGCCAGCTCAGACAGCCTTGCAAGCAGGATCAAGAGAAAGTGGTATTAATACAAACTAACCCCAGGAGCACCAAACTCTGATTGGTGAAGGACATCTCTTTTTCCAGTTCTGTTTGATGCCTCCATTAGCATGGAGGAAAGCAAGCCTCCTCCTCAAAGCATTCTCTTGGGTTACAATCCTAATTTAGTTTACCAAGGATCATTTTTGAGAAAGAATATTTCAGATTGAACATCAATCCTTATAACTATCAACAGCTCAAGAAACCATTGGGCTAAAAACTTGAAATCAAGACAAGGACTGGGAGCAGATTACCTCATTCCTGCTGTGGAAATAGATCTAACATGTTCCCAATTCAGGGTGCAATCCTAACCTGGAATTAGGCTGGCACAGTTAGGCCGGAAAAGTTTGGCTGGCACAAGGGCCACCATAAACCATGTTTGGACTACTTGGGCAGCACAATCCTTTAGGCCGCGCAGTCTCCTCGGATCTGCGCCCGCTCTATCCGAGGAGCGCATAGGAGAGGCTGGAGCCATCACGTGGAGAGGCTCCCTTGCCACGGGGAGCTCCAGCCTCCCCAACCCAGCGTAGGATTTGGCGCTGGCCCGTTGGCCTTGCCATTCTGGCGCTGGGTTGGATTGCGCCCTCAGAGTCAGGAAGAATGGCACACGGTCTGTGTGCTGGCCTCTCTGATTCCGAGAGTGATCCAAACATACTTTATGGTGTCCCTTGTGCCAGCCAAACTTTGCTGGCCTAACTATGCTGGTCTAACTCCAGGTTAGGATTGCACTCTCAGAAACATTGTTCACAGCATTGATAAACTGTGCATAGTTTACCAAAGCAATTGAAGCTGTAATCCTATGCACACGCACCTGGGAGTAAGCCTAATTGACTATAATGCGACTTACTTCTGAGCAGACATGCCTACGATGGTGCTGTGAGTGTGCTTCTGGAGCAGGCTAGCATTCACCAGGCAAAATGCAGCCTACCATTATCCATGTATTGAGTAGGCAACAAAAGACGGAACTTTATTGGAGCACTGATAGGCTACATTTAGCTTGGCAGATCATACCAACTGTGTAGTGTGAGTGCTCGGAAGTACCTCCTCCAGTGCCCTCCCGCTCTCCTGTCACTAGTGCTAGCAAATCCGGGATAGGAGCTGATCATTTCATTCCAAGCCTGCACTCGTTCAGCTTGTGGCTTCTGCTCTGGCTCTGTTCCCAAGCCATCAATGCCGTCCCTGGCCTGAGGCCAGTAGGATCTTATTTGAGATATTGTTTTCTTAAGGCCGCTCTGCCTGCCTGTCACAGAACTGCCTCAGAAGTGCTTGCAATTGACTTCTCGCTTCCTATTCCATGTCTGCGTAGCAATTAATGTGAAATGTTAAGTGCATACCTTACTACACCTTAAAACAGGTAAATGTATTTTACCAGTCATTTCACGTTGTGAGGGTTGACTGAAAATACTGTATATCAAATCATTGCGAGTTTATTTTCAAAGATATTCCATAGTTCCTAAGCAGCCCTCCTCAATGTCACTTCAACCTTGACCTCACTCAGATAATTTGGCCCACAACAGTAAAGGACTAGCAGTGCTTCTCATCCCTCTCAGTGAACTCACTGCAGCTACATCCCAATCTTAGGGGAACTTGCAGGCCTGACTGTAACAGAGAATTTATATATTCTCTTACCAATAGAATATATAAAAGTTGATACTCTGTCCCTGGACTGGTGTCTGAAGCAGTGGCGTTCCTACAGGGGGTGCAAAACACTAAGTTTGGCAGGAGACTGAGCTCCTGTGTAATTCAGCCCCTTCCCTCACCTTCAGAGACATTCGCAGTTCAGAGAGGAAAGAGCTCTCTGAGCCACAAATGGCTCTGAAGGGGCGGGGGAGGAGCATTACACAGGAGCTCAGGCTCCTGGAACACTTAGCATTTTGTCCTCCCCCCAGGAATGACACTGGTCTCAAGATACATTTAGGGGCCCATATCTTCAGTTTGAGAGAGAATTACTGATAAATAATGTTTTGGTTTGTTTTCTCCCACATAGCCCAATACTGAAACGAAGTCCTGACATCACCAAATCACCACTAACTAAGTCAGAACAGCTTCTGAGAATAGATGACCACGACTTCAGTATGCGGCCGGGTTTTGGAGGTATGACATGCAGTGACAGACTCTTTTTCCCCATTGTCTTTTGTTGTGAAAATGCATTCGACTCTTTAGAAATCTATGGGAACTGTCAACAGTCACAAGCCATTATCTTGCTTTAAGGAACTAATTTGTCCTGACGTGCAGCTATCTCTGAACTTCACTTTCCTGTGACGAGAGGAACTGGCCAAGGCCTTATATTATGCTTCCAGGGCAGGCAGGAATAGGACAAGTGCAGCTTTCCTTGTCACAGCAGTCCCACGATCAGGAGACCTGCACATGTCAAATTCCTGCATGTCATTCAGCTGTTAAAAGCATAAGCTCTCTTGGGAATATTTTTTCTAAAATAGGAGATGTGAAAAAAAAACCCCAGAGAGATGTGTCAGGAGGAGGCTTTTCAGAGATGAGAAGAAAGAGGTCTTGTTCAAAGGCAGCTCCCCCCCCCCTCAAATGTCTTGGCCTTTTACATAGTTTTGAAGGTTGGGCCCTGGCTCACTCGCTGCCAGATCCTGACCTCCGTGTAGGGCTGCGTTGCTGTACACGGAGGTCCTCCCTTCTGCGTCGGCTAAATAGCCAGCTCAGAAGCAAGGAGACCCATTGGCTGCCCTTGCCCTTATCATGGGGAAAGGGGGTGAGCCTCCTTCACCCACTGAGCCTCCCACAGCTGCCTGGCTACCGCCGTGCTCCCAGGCAGTCGGTCAGCATAGGATCGGGATGCCCGTCTCTAAGTAGCTGTGAAATCCTGAGCTGTCATCTCACAACTAGTGTGTGTGTGTGTGTGTGTGCGCGCGCGCGTGTGTGTGTGTACACATGTGCAATATGTAATCAACCAATGCACTATTTTGCTGACCTGGCCTTTTCAAATTCAGGCCGTTCTGTGTTAATGCTCCACTCTTGACATTACGGTCGCGTGCTATAGAAATCCAAGCTTTTAGTCCAGAGGATTAGAAAAACATGCTTTCTTGTGGCCCATCAGATTAAAGAATGTTGTAATTTATCTAACCTTTTTCTGGCTGACAGATGGTCATTCAAATCCAAAACACCATTGTATCCATTGACAGGGAAGGTTCCTTATTACTACATGTTCCGTATGCGTAATGCAAATACATTCCATTAGTTTTAAAAGGTTCTTTTTGCTCTGGGATTGTTCATTATAATTAGCAGTATTATACTTTTAGCAAATCTCATGTTCCGCAATTGCAGAATCAACTCCTGTAAGAGAATTGTACGTACATTTCAGAAAGAACAAGCTTACTAACACTGAAAGTCTAAGGGTTATGCCCAGAGTTACAGCCCAATCCTATGTTGCCCTTGTGCTGGAGGCGCAGGTGTAGCCAAATGGCTACCGCTTTATCCTACCAATGCCAGGCAGGTACCTCAGGAGAAGGGGGACATTAATCCCCTTCCATCACGGTAAGGGTGCAGGCCATCAATGGGTCTACTCACGTCTGCGTCAACTATTTAACCGGTGCAGACATGTGGGCCTCCATTTTGAGTTGCACGGCATGACAAGGAGGATAGGATACGGCGATGGAGGCCACCCCCTGTCCCACCCTCCCTCTGCCCCTCCGCCCTGCCCAGTTATACTCTCCTGACCTGCCCAGAAAACGTGCAGTGCCAGCAGCCTCTGCAAATACCGCCTGCCGGTGTCTTGTCGCTGTCTCTGGGTGCTTCGAGCCATCATTGGCCCAGTGGAAGGGCTTACGACCGGTGCTGGAAGTGCCCTACAACATTTTTAAGACAGCAGTGCTGGGGATACATTTGTACCGCCAACACTGAGGCCCATACATTTGGGCCCTGAATCTCCTGCTAGCCAAGGGAACTTGTCCATGTGGAAGTGACAGCACAAGATTCTTGTGCACAGAAATCTGCATGGAACACTTAGATTCCGCTTGAGCAACTGTTTGTCAGGCACAATGCATTGCACAAGGTGTCACACATCAGCTGCGGGTACCTCATTGTTGTGCACTTTCTTCTGCATGCACTTCTGCAACCACATGTGGGATGATGCAAAATGCCACTTTATTCCCATACTCCTTAGGATAGAGTGTTAATATTTTAGCCCCAAATAAACACAGGTAAGCATGTGTAGCCTATTCATGAGGCTGACTGAAATGGTGGAGTGGTGGGCTTGGGAGAGGGGGCAAATTGGAGGGAGTGTCCCACCATCTGCATCCACCACCTCATTGGCCTGCATCCTGCCAACCACTCCACCAGGCAGCTGCCCCATTCTCTGGGGATGGGGTCAGGGCGCTTCTCCTGAGCAGTTGGGGAAAGGGCCACTACCTTTCCTCCCCTGCCTCTTCTTGGAATGGCTGGGTTGGAAGGGTGCTGTAAGTGGAGAGTTTCTGTTCCCAACACTTTACAAGAAGCCGTACCAATCAAGGGTGCATCTGTGTGTGTGTGTGTGTGTGTGTGTGTGTGTGTGTGTGGACATGTTGGGTGCTGATGGTGCTGCCCCATGTGTGCATGCGCATGCATACGCTGGTGGGGAAGTGGCAGAATTTTCCACCATTTCGAATGGCAGATCAGCATGGCCCAGTTTGGTAATAAGTGATGCCCCTATGAAGCTGAATTCACATATGCGTGTTCATCTCTTGATACCTGCAGCGCAGTGATGGCTTGCACGTACAATCAAATGTGAACAGCACATCAGCTCACCTCAAACATGGAATTTTTCAATGGAAGTAGTGATTGCATTCACCTGACAGCTGAGGGAGACCTGCATATGTGAATCAGCTGGAAATGCTTTATGTATAGGCAAAGAGACTCTAAAAGCGTAGCATAGAACAGTGTCCTTATTCAAACTGGTTATTGGGACTTGCCAACCAGTGTAATTTCCCTTCTCTGCATGGGCCCTGCGAAAAAAAGAATGTTCCTTTCTCTCCCTGTCTCATAAGGCATCCCAAAGGATTGCATACTACTGTATATTCTTATGTTTCTGTAGGACCTGCAATTCCCGTTGGAGTAGACGTACAAGTCGAAAGCTTGGATAGTATTTCAGAAGTTGATATGGTAAGTATTAGACTGGTGACTGATAACATGCAGATTGACATTTTGGGAGGACAGAATGGTTTTGTTAAGTGATATACCGTTTCCCCGAGTGGTAGGATGATTCAGGAAGGCAGCCTTGCACATAGTTATGTCTTGTGTCAGGAGCATGTACTGTGCATTTTTTAAAACTGGAAGCATACATTCCAGCACAAATCAAGGCTTCTCCTGGCTGCAGGGAGACCCACGAGTTGGGGGGGGGGCCTGCAAGCCTCCCCAACTCTACAAGAGGCCCCCTGACTACCCAGCAATGACTGTGGTGCCATCGGATCACCCAGTTTTCATTCCCAATGGTGGGTTGTGACCCACACATTGGGAGCCACTGCTATACACAATTTTACCCTATACACGTTTCATTGAACATACTGGGACTTAATTCTGAGTAAACCTACATAGGATTGCACTTATACCTAGGGAAGTGTGTATAGAATCACAGCCTTAAATAGATAAATGTCTAGTCTAACACATAAAACAGACGGTAGTATATTGTGCTTAAGTCTTTTTTGAATCTTTACTAACTTAACAGGAGGATTTTAGTAGTTACTGATTGTTACATATTTAATTTTTTAAAAAGAGATACTGAATACTGACAGAACATTTAGTTATACATCTCTTTGTAAATTAAATATTAATCAGTTTGACATATAGAAGGTACATTTTTTCAATACCGTCCAAGAGGCCAAGAGGTTTTTGTAGCAAATATTTAACTATAGCAAGGGAAAAATGCAGGCATTTAGGTTGTTGTTATTCAACCTTCAGCTTACAATTTTAGACATGCAACACAATTTATCTTATTTATTCAGAAATAAGTCCCAACAAACACATTCTGCACTAACAGCCCAATCCCATTCAGACACTGCACCAACATCATGGGCAGTGCAATCCTATAGACCGCTCAGCGTCGGGGCTATGGGGTTTGCTGATGCTACGCGCTTAGCGCTGACACATGGGTGCCGATCTGCGTCAGTGCTCAAGCAACAGGACCAGTGCTGCAGGCAGTGCCTTCCCTGCCGCGCCTGCGCTAAGCCTCTCTCGTGCTGACCAAAGCTGGTCGACGCGAGGGAGACTCCATGCCAAGGCGGCATGGGGATTGGAGAGAGGGAAGGAGGCAGGGGGCAGGACGTGGACATGGGCAGTCTTGGGAGGTGGCCTTATGGCCACATCCTAAGCCCGTCTGCGAGGCTGCGTGGCCCCGATTCGGGCCACACGGTCTCCTCAGATCTGCGCCCACTCTTTAGTGGGCGCAGATCTGAGGAGCACATAGGGGGGGGCTGGAGCTGACAGCGCAGGATAGGATTGCGCCCTTAGACACCAGCATACCTTAAGGGGCTGCCGTGGAACTCTGCATACTGTTCAACCTCTCGTGACAATAGTGCAGTCCTGAAAAACTAAAAGGGTTTGGCCAGCAGGACCAGTGCTTGGCATTCCTTGAAAAGGCATTCCTAGCTCCTTAGCTGTTGCAAAAGGAAGGGATGGTTGGGCCACACACTTGATAGCAGAATAATCCCAGCAGATCAGAAGGAGGGGTAGAGACATGGGAGGAAGATGCAACATCAGCAGCATGAGAGTCCTTTCTCCACTTTGCTTAGCTGTGTGGAGTGCATTGTCCTCCCTGTTGTGGTGGTGAGGCAGAGCGTCCTGTTGGGTGTTCGTGTGTGGAGACCTCCTGGGGCAGAATCCCTGCAGTAAGAATTCTGAGGAGTTACACACCATACATGTAATGAAGGACAAGAGTTTGCACAAAGTGTGTTGTGCCCCTCCAGCCTAGTTCCCACCACCACAGTTCCCTTTTGAAAGACCAGAGACGTATAGCCACACGTTATCTGAGAGGTTGTCTCCCTCTGTGCGGGTACTTCTACACAGGCCGCGCTGTCACTGCGCCAGTGTACGTGGAGATACGTGGTGTATCTTGAGAATAGAATTGGCTTTAAGTGTGTTTAGACATTTTGTTTCTTTTGGGGATTTTGTTTTTGGTGTTGGCCTTTGTCTTTTAAAACTGTAATTGGATGATGTTGTTTGTCAAACTCATGTAATTGGATGATGTTGTTTGGGAAATTCAGGAGTACCTTTAACGTGGCAAACCAGTTTTCGTAGTTATAACCTTAAATGCTGTATTTTACAAAAAAATGCATTAAAAAAGAGTAGTGTCAAATTAAGAACATGTTAGAAAATGTGGAAACCCAACATTTATACGTGGGGGGGTGGGCCCCCGTGTGAGAGAGGGGGGGACACTCTATTCAGTCCAGCTGGGGTCCTGCATATGTGGTTGAATCTGACTGTCAGGAGTATGTATGCCAAGCCTTTTCAATCATGCTAAACTTGGTAGTTATGCTAAAACCTTTTTCTTTCTTTCTTTCTTTCTTTCTTTCTTTCTTTCTTTCTTTCTTT